>JBCEWB010151629.1:0-10671 GCA_039654565.1 Peronia peronii
ATTTTATCACTCATTTGAAATGTACAAGCACTGACATGGACGTGAAGAACTTACTCGGCCTCGTGGAAAAAATTCGAGCGCTGAAAAGTTCCGATGAAAGGAGGACATTGTACATGTGCAGGTTAGTTTGACTGTTTGATGGGGTAAGCATGATAGGAGATGAAATAGGAAACGAGCAGATTATTTACTTTGTGTGTGTGTGTGTGTGTGTGTGTGTTTGTGTATATACGTATTGTATGTGAGAGCGCAGTGCATGATACAGGTAAGGGAAAAAACAATTCAATTATTTATTATCCCTCTGGGTATTCGATTACCTAGTGTGTGCAATTTCTTAAAAGTATCATAGTAAGGATTTCCTCGATAGAGGAGCTATCATCATGTTTCCACTGCTTTTTAGTCTTGCGTGTCCCAGCTGAAAGTTTTGTTAGCTTCTATTTCATCCCAACCCTCTATATTGCTTTTCATAATATTTTCTACAGCTTTAATCGCCATCGTGCAGCCAGTCTTGGCAGATGTCTTTTGTAAACACATTGCTTGTGCTCCCCATGTTTGTACAGGAATGGTGCACTCTACAGTGGCCTGGTTTACATTCTGACCCTCCTGCTGGACAGACTAGACAATGACCACCGTCTTACAGTACCTCTGGTGGTCGGAACAGTCAAGTACATTCGTCCACAAGTCATTCCAACATTGGTGAGATCTTGTGTTAAATGAATGATGCCAATGTTTATCACGAGTTTCTTTCCGGTTCACTGATAGATTATATTTCTATGAACAGCGATCAATTGTAATGAAGTATAAACTTTGATTTACAATGTTTGAGACCATGTCTGGCAAAGGGATGCTATAATTTCAAACTGCGAAGGGAAAAATAACCACAATTTATCATCGTGTAGTGAAAGAGAAGTAACCGTGATTTTCCAATTTCCTTTAAAATTTAAGATTAAAACACTAATCTAAAACATGTTCCATTTCTTTTCCAATTCGTCTGTCGTTCCATTTCCTGGCTGACATTCAGTAACCAGCCAATAATTATAGATTGTATGTAAGTCCTTTGTCAGAAAGGTTTTTGAAGTTTTCACGATCGTTCATACTCTGGTTAAAACAGATTTCATTAATACTGTAGAATCAAAAGTTCATATTTAAGCCGTCATGTATTACTATCCTTCTAAAATTATAACATTTGTGCATTCTGTTTATTATTAAAACGATATCAACGAAAGAAATACCAGCTGCAATATAAAACTAATTCCTGTACCTAAAGTGGTACAAGGAAACATGCAATATTTACACAAACTTTGGCGGTGATGATGAATCCGTTCAATCACTACCTTCTCCCGATCTGCACTGATCCATTGATGAACCTGCCAAGATCAACACGGATTACGAAGATGTCGTCATGGAATGAAAGTTGCACTGCCATCATGACGGTCACTCAACCGAACGCTAATGAAAACAAGATTTCAGTTTAGGACAATGGCTGCTACTTTAAATCAAATACTTGACAAACTGAGAAAATGTGTAAAAAAAAAACAAAAAAAAACGATAACCAGGCATCATCTACTCTTACAATCACCAGTTATATTGTTACGTTACTTTTTCTGATTACTTGTAAATTACTGGTGTACCTGGCAATACCTCAGTATCACAAACTATTTACAAAATATGTATTTTTTACTTTCATTTTGAAAAAAAAAACAAAAAGCAAAAAACGCTGGACATGATAAAAATACATAGATAAAGAAATCATCATGAAAGGAACCCCCATGGCGGATTGCAATAAGATGGCTTCTTACCAAACAGTGAGTTTTGTGTCATAGCCAGATTTGAATAATTCATACCTATCGGTCGGCGAATCTGTTTACTTTTACTTTATTTCAGATATATGTGAATTATATTTGAATGATACGTAGAGAAATAATAATATCATTATTACAATGTTTATAATATATAATGCTTATTTGCTTAGGTTTAGACCAATATTATTTTATATTTTAGTTCATTATTTCCATGTAACTTAAATTACCTTATTCAAAAAAATATGTATAACACTATAATATATTATTTGCTAGCATTTTCTGAACTGTTTATCATAACTAGTTGATTTGACAAGAACAAAATCACTTTTGAATTTGTTGAAACATAGGGAATAAAACATTTAATGCTGTGTATTTAAAAGAAATCAAAAGATGGTAAATAAACTGATCTATTCTTTAGATATGTGTATACCTCCATCAGTTTGATAGTTGTATATGTTGTAATGATTGTTCTATCACCAGAGCCATCAGCATTCCACAGTGAAACGGGATGGTCTTCTTATTTGTCAATGTCAACAGAACGTACAACTCCATTAATATGCCATGCCTTGAATAGTTCAGGACCAGTGAGATACTTTACGGCGTGCATTTTCCACAGCTTTTCAGTGGAATGTTAACTATATCTTACTCTATGTAGAAAAAAAATATCAATATTTTTAACACCACTTTGATAATTCATCCGATGAACACTTATGAACAAATATTGTCAATTAAAGGTATAGTGTTTTTTGTTATTATTATTTTTTCAAAGATTATTTTCATAGAGTGTCCTTGCTTCCTCTAAGCTTAATATGCCCTAAATAATATTTCACGCCATTGAAAATTAGACATTTGAACATAAACCGGTCTGAGAGCTTAGGTCATCTTGTTATTTGTGTAGTTTGCATTTTGTTTTGGCTTACCTTCTTTCCATATTATTTTTTTTTTCATTAAATGAAGTGTTTTTCCTGGGGTCTTAAAAACGTTCAAGATTATATTAATGTTTCTGTAAAGAGCTCAGAGACATTTTTTAGAAAAACTGTGTACATATTTTCCGTTATTACCATACTATAATATTATCATTGTTACCATTTACAACATCTGTAGGCTATCTATGAATTTTTATTTCTTTTATGTTATTGAGTTATATCAATGTAGATTACTGTAAGAAATATTTTAATCTATTGTTAGATATAGAAATAGATATGCCTAATTCAATTTTTTTGGCAATGTATATTATATATTTTATATTATTTCGCCTCTTTTCATTTATGAAAATAATATCTTTTACTAGTGATTCCCAAATTCGAATCTTTCATCTTTTTTGTGTCTAAACTTTGAATAGCTCCTTCAGTATGAAACAACAAACTCGTCGTCAGAATAAGGACTGCCATTCTGGTTTAACATAAACTGAAAAATGTTCTGAGAACACTAACATAATTGAGCTATGGAGCATCATATTGTTTACAGTGATCTTTACGTTAATATGTCACCAGTGTAAACTCTTCAAGTACGAGTGAAATTCTCTCACAGTTCTAACGGGCATACACGCCATTGATGGTCTGCCCACGTCAAAATGTCTCGCCTTGTCTTTGGCAAGATTCGCTTACCTCCTCTCCAGCCTACAGTTGTAATATATTTAGTAGTACATTACTAATAGTGCACCAACGCAATGTTCCTGGAGTTTGCCTTGTTCTAACCTTGTGAGCTGTATTTTTAAATACCGGTAATGTGAATGTGTCTTGCATATAATATATTTATGATTTGTCATCAATTGTGAATATCTTTTCCTATCCTAATATGGATCAACAAGAGAACAGACTTTTTTTTCTCTTTTTCTACACTAAAGGAGAACAAAATGAATGAAATCAAGTAACGCATTTTTCTTGAACTTGTGAAAAAAAAATTCAGGAGCTGTTGCAACTGCTGGTTGTATGTAATACTTTTTGCTGTTACCCTTGTTTTTGTGTGCCATTAATCTTTGATCATGTTTATTATTATTATTATTGTTATTATTATTATTAGTTAGTTTTTTTATTATTTTTTATTATTACTTTTTCAATGGAAGAGTCAGAAGACAATGTTTGCAGTAATTTTGTAATACATCTCTTAAAGATTAGGTTTTCTTATGACCAACACCTTTAGATAATATTTTCTATTCAAATTTTCATCCTTATTTTTATTTTACATTTACATCTAGCAATGCTTTTTTTTTTAAATGTTGCTGTTCTGTTTTGATAATCAAGAATACATTCTGGAATTCTTTTAGGCCCATATATTTTCCATACTATGGGGGTAAAAATGAGAAAGTGCCATTCATTATGTTTGCATTGTATTTTATTTTGTTTCTTATGAATAGAGAGGGATAGTCAGTAACGAAGTAGAATGGATCTGATACAACACAAGGCGGGGTGAGCAAGGTTATAAAGCAACGTGTCTGCGCTACTTATTGAGTTAAAACACCTAATTACTTTATATTACAAAAGGTAACACGGCCAATATCGATTCCCAACGCGCCAGCTTTAATGTAAGAAATATCATATAAATGTCTAGAGTGTATCATATTTGTTAACACTTTCATTATTTTTAGAGGTGAACTACATACCTGACGTTAAGAGAGAGAACACACAAGAGAGGAGAAAAAATGTTTCGTTGGATTCAGAGGCAGAGGTTGCTAATCTTATTTTGACAAGAAAATGTGTGTTACGGCGCTATCATATCTGGGGGGAAGTCAGACCAGAACGTTTTCTAGATTTATCTCATTACCATATGGAAATGATATTATAGAACACTGACTAAAATAACGGCTTCCTATTATATAATGAGAGCATGTTGATTGAAGATTTGTTCGGTTTTGCTTTATGTTCATAAATAGATAGTCTGAATCATTGATCTGTCTCGTTTTTATGTTACGATGGGAGAGTAGAAAACAGACTGATACAGTTATGGATATAACCTCTGCCTGTCGCCTCCCCCCTCCCCCCCTCCCCCCGCCAAGGCTTTGCAAACCCCATGAGAGTCGCGACCCACAGGTTGGAAATCCATGGTCTACACCCACTCACCCCTCCATCTCTCAATCCCAGCTTTCTTTCTATTCCACATTCTTCCTTTCCTCTCCCGTCACCATATAAAGTTTTAGTTTGTGTGGAGATTCAGTAGTGTTCGAAACTCCGTACGAACGCACCAGACGAGGTGATGGTCTTGGCAAAACAGGCGCATGAGAAGAATTTTGCTTCTCTATTTAGAAAATGAGTAATCTAAAACGAAGTCTGAAAAGAGAGTTTTAACTTAGCATCGAAATTTTCATAGAACTGAGCACTGGCAAGTTCAGAATCAATGCCAGATTTACTATTTGCCTACCTGTTAAATCCAAATCCAAGCACAATACGTGCCTTTGCTTACCAAACTGTGACCACAACGGTCTCCGACTTTACGTGCTCCGCTCCCTTGTAATAGACAATTATCTTCAGGCACACCACTTTTAATCTAATCCTGTTGTAAGTATTCTACATTCTGAGCAGTCTATGCAGCACTACTGTGAATCTCTGTGAACGCAGATTTTAAACTGTAATTTTGTTGGTGATTTTTCAGCTAAATAAATAAATAAAATGCTGTGATTTTATTGGTGTCTCGCTTTCATTTATTTTGTGTGTGTATGTGTATGTGTCAGCAAATGCTCGAGAAAGAATGCTAAGAACAACGCAGGAATTACAACCCAGACTTCCCTATGCCTCTTTCCATCCACAAACATACACAGGGTTCCATGGCTACATGAAAAAAGATAAAAGGGGGAGGGGTAAAATGAAATGCTAGCTATAAAAAGCAATTAAATATGAAAACAAAGAAAACACAAGTTTGCATTTTCCATTATGTTTACAGAAATAGCAGTGAAGCTGGATGGAATCCATCTAATCAGTGCAAACCAAGGTCATTCAACAGCCGACTTGTCCAAATCCTTAACGCTGTACACTGCATTCATGGATTCTAACGTATCATTGACTTCTAGCTGCCCTCAACAAAGAAAGTGCACTTTCCTTGAACAAGATCTCTGCCACCAACATTTAAAAGCCCAATTATGTCACAAATTCACATCAAATAAAGGTGTCGAGAAAAATGAGTTCAAAGTCACTCTCTAGAGAAACATCCACTTACTAGAGATAGTCGAATGTGCTCAAATTTCTGCGACTTCAGGATATAAGAATGGACACTTTGTCAGAATATAGTCGTCTGACTGATCTGATGATCACATTGGGTTTCGAATCTATGAGAATTCGTTATGTGAAATCATCCGCGGAGCAAATATAAACGAAAATCAAAGCAAAAGCCAAATAAGAGACGTAAAAGCAAACTCCAGTACAAGTTGGAACATTAGTCATTATTGAGTGTCGAGAGTTGGAAAGAGGGTGTCTCCTCTGCCAGACTATTATTCGGTGTTGTTTATATGTTCCCATTAATAATAACAATACTGATAGTAATAAGAATAATAATGGAGTACATTTATATAGCGCCCAATCCCAATAAATGACTCTAGGCGCTTTACAGAAAAGAAAAATACATAGAAAAAATGTAGACAAAGGCGTTTTGCAAGCACGTGCACACACGTGTACATATATAGAAACACATCAACTTGCAGTAACGGGAACCTATTATGTACTCATACACACACATATGCATAAACTATGATGTCAGGTGCATATTAAACAGATATGTTTTGAGGTTAGTCGATTCTTCTACATATTTTAAGAGCCTTAGAAGAGTTTGGAAGAGAGTTTTACACGGTTTGAGCTAACTGGCGGATGTTCTTTCTCCAGCTCTTTTTTCTTGGCTCAGATGGCAAACTTAGCAGCACTTTATCACATGACCTTAGCGGCCAGGATGGTGTGCACTGGTTGATAAGGTCTTGAGGACAGTGTGGTAATGTTCTGTTTAAGCTTTTAAAGCACGGCAGTGCGATCATGTATTTAGTTCTGGCCTTTGTGGGTAACCAATGTTATTGAATCAACATAGGGATAATGTGCTTTGGACATGGGCAGATATAAGTATTCAAAAAATAGTAACTGTAAAGTAAGGTATAAGTTGTTGTTGTTTTTTTTTTTTTTTAAACAATTCGATTAGACAACTCTGATAAACATACAGGCATTATAATAACCACTAGTGATTACTGAAAGAGAGCGCTGGTTTAATAGACAAAACAATATGAGAATAAAATCTTATAAGGCTCTAAGGTAATGATGTAATGAGATGGAACGAGATTATATAACTATGCAACATATGAAATGAGTATTACTTCTACAATTGTTCTTGCTGTTTCAGAGTGTTACTCGTGATGTAAGTATTTCCTTGCGTTCTAAACGCCAACACACTCTTTGAAACTTATGTGTACAAAGATTTTGACTAGTACAAAATCTGCCTTTTTCCTGTATCAGAGTACCAGGGCCGAAGCTCTGGTCAACCAATTTAGACCAAAAGCTGCTCGGCACGCCGGGTCTGTTAATTTTAATGTCTATGAGTTCAATTTGTCATAGTGAAATTTCAATGGTGGAACCCCCTCCCCTCCCCCCCCCCCCCTCCTCCCCGTCTCTCTCACTGTCAGAAATGGGTTAGTCATGAAAACCAGGATGTAATCTCGTTTCGTAATTACCAATGAACTCGTTTATTAATTTGAAGTACATGTTGTGCATGTCACTATAATAAGTGGATATAAGTCCATTTAGTGGACAAGGAAGTGGTGCTGACTAATTAAACTTCAGTACTTCCTGCGAGGCTCAGTAACGAGTGCGCCCTTGTGAGTTACGCTGATCTGACCATCCAAAGATGTGTGTGGTAGGAGAAGATGTGTGTGTGTGGGGGGGGGGGGGGAGGTGGGTGATATACTAAACAGCGTGAAATGTTTTGAAACATGTGTCAAACTAACGAATCTGAGTATTGTTTATGGGGGTAGGAGGGGGGGAGGGGGTCCTGAAAATGGGATTTTATAATCAAAATATAAAGTCAGGTTTTTGCTAATTTTAGTCGCTTTGACCTCTGCTGATATGAGAAAAATACCGTTTGGAGCCAGAAACATCTACCTCATGCTCCAAACTGGCACCAACACTACACCACCAAGAGACTGTGTAGAAGGATTATAAAAGTTCAACTGTGATTTTCTCAAAATGTACATTGTTTTGCTTTGTTAGTTTGTTTGTTTTTTCACCTTTTTCCCTAAGACTTTTTCATTTCTGAACCAATTGACTTCACGTTTTCAATATGAGTTCTTCATCTGAAGTGTTTCAATTTTATGCATCCTTTTTCCAAAATTTGTTCAAATTTTTTAAGGAAAATTGTATGTTTAGCCGAAAATTGAGAAAAATACAGGTGTGTCAACTAACATAAGTCAAACATTTATGACAAAAATTATGACATATAATCAAAAAGCAAATGGACATCGTTTTTCTATCAGTGTGTCAAATTTCAAGCGATTGTATTGAATACTCTAAAAGTCTTAGGCTTTTGAAAATAGCCAATTTTCAAGACACAAAATCCTAAATGGCTGTGTTGTCATGACAACCGGATACAGAACATTTTTCCACATACTTTTCCTCTAATTTTTGATCACGGTGAATTCGAATTTGAAACTAAAAAAAGGTTCTTAGTTCAACCATTGAAAAAATCACCCCCAGGACCCGCCCCCTCCTGCCCCTTTTAAAACAAACGTCAACCTGACATCAGAAAGAAGATTCACTGCATAGGATCTACTTATTGACTGTCATCTCATTTTCTCCAGATATTTTGATGGTGTCAGATCTTCTTCAAGGGCTAAGATGAACAGTGTTAAAATGGATTAGTTGTAGATTTCTGCTGCTAGAGACGCCTGGTGATGTTCTGGTTGTAGGGATTCTTGGCAGTGGCAGAACATGCCAATAAGACTGAGAATAAAATCACTCGGACTTTCTGTTTATCTTACCTGTCCCTGGGGTTACAGGTGTGAGTTGTACAATAACTAACCCACCTGTACAAATATTGCCCTGGAGAAAACCACCAGACATAGGAGTGTAATTTTCAGATGAAATGAAAGGTAGAGTCTCTGGAAAGTGATTTACAATATATATCAACATTTCAAAATGGCGTATAAAATCAGGACATACTAAAGCAAAATATACATGCAGAATAAACATTAACATTACCATTTAATGTTTAAAGTGCATTTAAGTAGAGGACTGAAAATTAATTATTACCACATGACTAGTTTTCCCGGAATCGGTCGGGAACATTGTTCAATTATTTCCATCAGATAGTCAATTCATACTATAAAAACAAAGCGAACAAAACAAAACAAAACAACACAACAAACCTCTACAATCCTTACAATTGCAAAATAATTTCAAACTAGTCCCATTTTAAAGAAGGCTAATATGAAACTGCGTTCTTGGTGAATTCGTCACTTTGCTTAACCAATAACAAAGTGTTATTCTTTGACGATATCCTGGTGTGTCAAATTTTATTTACGTATCGGTGTCAATAGAGATGAGCGTAAACAGAATTATTATTATTATTATTAGTATTATTATTATTATTATTATTATTATTATTATTAACTTTAGAATCATCAACTTTCCCTGGTATAAAATTCCACCTATTTCTGGTATTTAGCGCTCTTTACCGTCAATGAGGAGGAAAACCCAGATGAAAGCAAATGAAATTCCATTTATAAGCAGCTAATGCGGTGTTGGTTGGGGACACCGAGAAGACCAACAGGTGCAATATTCTTCTCTGTTTAATATGTGAGAGACGGGGTGATATAAAACGTAGTCCACTCCATTGTTCCGGGTATCAGAACGAAAGTGGCCAATTAAAACTTGAAGTAACGTAATAACTTCAAAATTGATGATAGCTTGACGGTATAGATGAATAGAGAGGAGAGGAGAGCGGAAATGAGATTTGTGAATAAGACTGATGTGGGAAATAAAACGGATAGGGAATTCGAACGGCACGGACATAAGGTAGAAGCGATCTAGGCTGTGTTTTGTGTGTATGTTTGTAAAGATGAATAATATATGGGGAATGACTGGAGAAGGTCGGGATACATTTCTATGTACGAGTGATGTTTTAATGACTTTATCTTGCATAGGAAAATTTAACCAATGCTCATTATAATATAAAAATAAGAATGTTTCTGCCTCAGCCTGGATTGATAGGAGCACTGGGGAAGTATATTAGTTTGACATTATCTCTCCCCCACTCCCCCTTCCCCCCGGTCCCCCAACCAGAGACGCATGATGACTATGTAATAAATCGTGTGCATGGTAACAACACTGTCAGTATGTCAGTGAATGAGAATATGGTGTGCAATTTGTTCATAATTGATCTATGTATTGTACACTGTTAGTTATCAGTCTTTCAAATCTTAATTTGGCATTTTTTTTTTAATAATGAGAATATGAGAGGAAAACTTGTCAGAATTGTTTAATGAACATAACGCGTCAAGGCCAGTGAAAAGGCAAAAGGATCATGACTATAAGAATAGTTAACATAAATATGTCAATAAACTAAATGTGCAAATCTACAAGTATTAACACAATGGAGAGATGAAATGTGTGCACTTATGTATGATATTTTATTTACCATGTCTACTATGAAAATACTAGTTTTACTCTCAAATTACAATGGCAGAGGTGTAAGGGATCCTGGGGGGCAAATAGCTAGGAGGTGGAAGAGGGAGTGGGGGATTGGTGAGGAGGGGGTTATCTCTCCAGTCTCTCCAAGGTCCCATCCTGCTCCCCCCTCCACCGCCCAGGAATCACAAGGAGTTGTTGTTTTGATGTTGTTGTTGCTGTTGTTGTTGTTGTTGTTGTTGTTGTTGTTGTTGTTGTTGTTGTTGTTGTTGTTGTTGTTGTTG
>JBCEWB010151640.1:0-26200 GCA_039654565.1 Peronia peronii
ATATATACTCTCAACATGACATCTACTGTGCAGGGAAGGACATTTGTACAGTGCCATCATTACTTACGCACACATAGCCATTGCTCTTACTGAGCACAGTTTGAGAACAAAGTCGAAGGCCAGACCTGTACCACAATTCGAGGATGTGCTCGTGCCGTCAAAACCACAGCTCACATATTTCTGACAGTCACTGCAGTCAGGATAATCCTCGAAAGCCAAACCCTGGGTGAAAGGAGGAAAAGAAGAAACATAAAACTTACGTTAATGTTATACCATTAGTTGTGATTTTCCTTATGTATGATCTGATATTCTGATATTGTTGAATCCTAATTGAGTATGGGTCAAATTATTCACGGAAAGAAACAAAATATAGTTTTATTTGATGTTGGATTTGTAAATCCAAGACATGTAAAACTGTATATCATACTTTGGAAATTTTATGTATTTTTGTTACATGTTGCACTTTTCAAATCTGCTTCGATTTTCTTCTGCAGTAAATAACTTTTTTTTAGATCATGTAATATGTACATGTACTTTGTTTGCTCTTGGATAATCCTGTTTCGTAACCCTAAGAGTATCAGCAAAATGTACTACAATTCCAGGGTTAGTTCCGTCATTTACTCAAGTTCAGGTCCAATTGACAATTTAAGCTGAGTTCAGTGCGCACATATGAAGGAATGAGTCTTTCAACAGACTGGCTTTTGGACGTTTTTGAAGCTGCAAAAGTGTCCTAAGGTCGCTGTCTCATTCAGTAAAAACTGCGAGTTTATTCGAAATCAGTGATTGGACCATGAACATATTATTACATTAGCGAGAGCACAATATGTTGAAGTTGTTTGCAATTTTCAGTGTGATTCTTAACGACCTCTATTCTGTCACAGTTTGCAAGACCTGTCATATTTTTACTGATTGCGTGTATTGTTAATATCATGCACGAGATAACGAAAATATTCTTACATTGTCACTACAGACTGTTGGCGAGAAGTTTAGGCAGCCAATAGGTGCGCTTGTCTGCGACATCTGAAATGTAGACCACTGATAGATTAGACAGCGCCTCCCGGTTAACGTTGTTGTAGGAAACCATAATTCTTCTATATGGCAAAATTTGCAATAGTCTTTACAGAGTTGCAGATTTCTACCGCAAAAGACAAAGGATTGATGGAAAAGTGATCAGGGATTTTTTTATGAGAGTAAGAGTTCCGGTTTATCAGGATAGATCTGCTGCGCTCTTGAATTGCTACTAACAAACCAGCACAGAAGTAATTATCTATGTTGTTGCCATATTTTCTCCGTAGGTCTATATGGAATGCTGGATTTGATGTGACAAATAAATCTTAAAAACAATCCGTCATGATAATATCAGTAGGGATTTAACATTGGCAATAGTCAAGAGAAACGTCCTGAGAGAAAAACCAGATTGAATAGTAACACATCACTTTACACCTTAATGGCATTCAAAACTGTTAAACAAACATTCACACAAAACTAAGGAGAATTATTAAAGATATTTACAGATTCCCTAACGAGTACTGGTATTAGTTGGCTAGGAGCATTTGGAGATAAAGAGAGAGGATTTACTAGAGAGAAAAGGAAATAAATAAAGTGTAGGGTCCTACATTGACATTAAAAACCAAGTTTTAAAAAAACGTGTTTGAGTATATCGTCATACATCCGATTTTACGGAATGAGGTGGTGGACAAAGTTTAGCCAAACAACCGACCACGCACTCAAAAATAAACAATATAAGTTATGTTGGGGAAAGGGGAGCTTAAAGTTGAACGGTTGATAAGAAAAGAGATTTTGACAATGGTGAAGTCCCTCCCTTTTCCCAAAAGGCAGGGATTCCGCCCCGTAAGACAGAGGGCTGGTGGAAAAGCGGCGCCAAAAGAGCCAGTTTAAGGCCAGAGTCACTTAAATAATCAGATATTGATATTGTTAGGGAATGTTTATATTCATTTTTCATCTGAGATTGAGTTAGAGACCACAAAGCTGACGAGGATCTGCTTACCAATCTCGCCTCCCCGGGCTCTCGAGAGAGGGTGAGAGAAATCAAGTTTGGCCAGAGTTAGGCTATATATTACATATAATACACTGTAAGTCCAAAGAGCTTTTTAAAAATCCTGTAAAGAGACGTTCATTGATGGATTTTTAAAAAATTAGTTTGTTTCATCTTTTTTTGAAGCATATAAAATTCCTACAATCTCATTCTTAACTTAGTCTGTACGAAAACCGTAGAGCATGGCCTAGATCCCCGTCCAAGGGGCAACAAAGTTGTAGGTCTTCATAGTTCTTGGATATTTTCAGAATTCCCACATGTATATATATACATGTATTAACAATTTGTACACAGTGCCGTCTTAGACATTTCATATTCTTAAAGAACATGGCCAGGGAAATGGGCGACATCGTCAGGCACTGAGCAACAAAATAAATAAATCCAAGATTGCAGCCACCACGTGCCTCTAACTTCTAAGAAAAGACTCCCCACACAACTCAAGGCATCCTCTTACAGTTTTATTATTTAAGCAAGACAGAACGAGATAGATCTAGCCGTTCACAGGTGAATAAAATGAAAGACGTAATTATAGTTTGCAAACTTTGAAATGGTTCACTTTGATTTTAAAAAATTAAAAAATTCGATCAGTGCGTATGAAGCTTGTGAAAAGAAACTTTGCATGCGCTCAATTATCTGCAAGAACATTGTGAATCTATTTGTTTGTTTTTTTTAATATGACATTCGCGGTAGCGAATTTTGTTATTTGCGACCTATAAAATATAAACCTGAGATTCTTGCTCATCTCTATACAAATATCAGAAGGCATACATTATTCAATGTTGTTCTGTTGTAAAAATGTGCTACAAATTCACGCCAAATGCAAGCATGCGGTATTTTCAGAAGCAAAGGCGTAGCTTGTCAAAATGTAATGTGGTTCACATTGAATCTCGGGATTGTGTGCGCAATGCTGATGTATGGGTGTTACAGATGCTTTTATTTCACATCTTATTTTGTCTGGTGAACAGTTATGAATCCATGGTTCAAGTGTCAGGATTGTATGTACAAAACAAAGTTATTCTAATTCCATGAAAACACAGCAATAGTTATTCGTTCATTCTGTATTTATTTAGGAACTGATATAGCAGCAGCGTGAAAGGTAGTCATTACTTGCTCTGGAATACGAAATGGTGCTGCACTACTATAGCCACAATTAAAAACCTCCTGCTTGGTATTGAAGAAGAGAGAAAAAAAAACTGTCTGCGGTAAATAAACACGTGTTCCCTGAAATTCCCTATCAGGAATACTGTGAGAAAAACGGCTTGCCCATCCTGTTCAATCCACCACCATTGTGAACTTGCTTGACTGTGCTGATTCGAAAGACTTTTACAATACATGTAACTTAAACCTAACAGCTATCGGTCTGAATGAATATAAGCATTTAGTTCGGACGTCAAAATTCATTAAGAATCAAACTGTGTATCGACATCGCCGTTTTGTTCCCGTTAGACAGGGCGAAGCACGCATACATTTAACCTCAGTGAAATGATGTTGCGACGTTATAACAGTTAATACGGAAACTGCGTAACAGTACAAATTAGTTTGCTTGAAATATTTACGTCCCTTTTTGTTGTTGTTGTTGTTTTGTTTTTGGTCTGAATGTATTCATAAGATAGGCTGTTTCTGCAAATCGGAGCTTTCTGAAACTTTCTACAAAAGTGAATGGCCATGCCTTTACATGTAAAACATATGCTCGATTTTATCGTCTATTGTAAACATTATACTACATGTTTTTTCCTGAACTCTGTATCAGAGGCTATGGTTTTTATTAAGCGCAAATGACGGATTTTGCAATCGGATGATTTACAACTTCGAGGAAAATAGAAATCGAACGTTTTGAAATGTAAGGTCGCATATAAAATTTCAAATTCAAAGAAATTAATGTTCTAGAAGTTATCGAAATTTTCGTTCAGAGTGTACCATTTCAAAGTTTACAATCTATAAGATATCGTAACGCTAAGCGAGGCCATGGAGATATTTGGCAATTAGCAGAATCTGCTGAATCAAGCACCTACGGGTGATGTCATGCTGCTTTGGGAGGTCATACTAGTTTTAGACTGAAGACTCATCTCAGATGTCAGTGATGCCAGGGATGAGAGAGATGTCCGACTCGAAGGTGATGATCCTGAGGTGGCAGAGGCGGCTGAGGTAGTGCTTGAAAAGAAAGCTTTGCAGATCATATGCATGTACATTCATAAGAATTATTCACATACAGAAACACACACAGAAAAGGTTGTGTAATCACACATAAACACAATCACACACTCACACCAACCAAAAAATAAATAAATAAATAAAAAAGGGGGATTCTATCATAATGCCACAGAAAAGAATTATTTATATCATTCGAGCGTTATTGTTCTTTTTTATTTGTTCTTCCTTTTCCCTTCTTCAGGCCTCCATATGCGTGAACTGAAAACTCGTTCTAAGTCTGCTCATACATGCTTACACAGTTGCAATTCCATGATTTTGTTAACGTAACGCCTTGCCTCTTCAAAATACATGTATAGATTTATTATGTAACATCGACAGCAGCAAACTGCATAACACAAAACATACAATGTACATGTAAAATGTAGCGAAAACAAACGTAGGACCATATTTTTTATATTTTTGTTTATTTTTGTTTATTTTTGTTTTCTGGGATCATTAGATTAATATTTGAAGAAAAGCATGTTATTAGTAATAATAAATTAACTACATTATGTCAGTGTTTAAGTAGCATGAATATGCCCGATATCTGATCCATACACTGATGGAACTGACGAAATATTCGGATCCTACTGGTTCTTCTTGAGTGCAACATAACAGACGCACATGGAGAACTTCCTGTCCAGTTTGGTCAGAACGTCTGCCCTGCAAATCAGGGAGACAATTGCACCATGGAATGAAATAGTGCTAGGGGAGGAATTTATGACTAGGAACGACAGACTCAAAACATTTTGAGTCTATTCAACCTAGTAAATGTTTTTGAATGGCAATACTAACAGTTGATTCGAAAAGGAGACTAAAGGAAGGCCTGATGGTAATAATCAGTGAGTCAATCGACAGAAAAGAAGGCAAGAAAATAAGAAATGAGAACATGGATGGTTTAAAACAAAAGAGGTAAAGAAGAAATAGGAGAAAGTCAGCTTATTTGAGTTATTTGCGCCCGGTCGGCTCCCTTAGTTTGGCCGCGCGTGGATCGTTCTGTTGGTTCAGATAATGTTATCACATGTCATGTCCATATCTACGTCCATGTCCTGAAATGATGCACTATTGATGTTTAGTATTATTATGTTGTTTGTGGTCGATTGTAGATATGTCAAAATCATAATTAGTACATGTATCAGTATCACCATGTCCAAATCCTTCCGTGCAATAAATCGAGTTAACTGGTCCGCAATGAGTTTCTGTGTGATCACTCTATGATTGGTGAATGCTCGATGATTCACAACATATGAGACACAACAGAACTGGCGACGAGGATTTCGGATCTTGTCGCAAGTTAACTCCGTCCCATTAACCCTGGGGACGAAATTATATCGGCGACAATATTTTTAGAGCTATAAGCTCCAAGCGACATGCCCTGGAACGAGTGGCCGGAGGACGAGCCAAGGCCCCGCAGAAAATCCAGCCCTGCCCAGAGGACTAGCCAAGGCTCCGCAACAGATCTAACTCTGCCCGGAGGATCAACCAAGGCCCCGCAGAAGGTCCAGTCCTGCCCGGTGAAACCCCTGAAACCAAGGGGACTGACTAGCGATCCCTGGAGACCAAGGGGACTGACCAGCGATCCCTATCGACCGAAGGAGCAGGTCAGCGACCCTTGACGACCGAGGGGACTGACTAGCGGCCCCTGACGACCGAGGGGACAGATCAATGATCTCCGACAGCAGTGTAGACTCGCTGGTGTAACCTACCACGATGGCGACGCGCTCTCAAGCCAGTACCAACGAGGACTTGATCCAGTTGCTGAGGGTACAGGTGGAGCCAGCAGACGGAGCAACAGCGCCAGCAGATGGAACAACAGATGGAGCAACAGGAGTCCCCACGGACTCAACAGCCTGTCTGTTGAACAGATCCAGGCACACATTGCAGACCACTTCAAGCCGAAACGCTTCGTGGTTCGAGAATGATTCACGTTCTGGACCAGGACAGAGCGGCGATCTGGTGAGACCATTCAGGAGCTGGCGGCCAGGATCCGACAGGACGCAGCCACCTGTGACTTCGCAGCCATCACAGATCCCCTGGATGAGGCGATGCGAACCAGATTCGTCTGCAGTGTCGGCAACGAAGCAATGGTGAAGGCGCTGTTCAAAGAAAAGGAAGACGAGCTGCCTGTGGTGCTGTGGTGTCCAAGTTATTGCCGAGGTTGTGGAGGCTTCCCGAGCAACGAAAGAGATGCTCACCACTCCAGCTTCTGTCGATGCCCGGTTTTCCAGCTTCATCAAGGAGGCGGTGCAAGTGCAAGGCAAAAACACCCAAAGAAACCAGATCTCAGTGGTGGTCAAAAGCCCCAGCGAGGTAGTCAGAAGGCATCTTGCTATCGATGTGATGGTGCCTACAGCTCAGACCAGTACAAATTGAAGGGCACAACCTGCAATTTCTGTGGCAAGAAAAACCACATCAAACGAGCTTGCCGCCAGATGAAGAAGCAAGGGCCTCCGAAGATATCCTGCTACCGAAGTGACGGTGCTCACAGCTCAAACCAATGCAAGTTCAAGGACACAATCTGCAATTTCTGTGGCAAGAAAGGCCATATCGAACGAGCCTGCCACATGAAGAAGCAAGGGCCTGTAAACAGAGTACAGCGTGTTGGCCAGGAGATCTCAGACGTCGAACCACTGATCCATACCTGTCATATCAGCGGCCTACCAGTAACATTCGAGGTGGAACAGGCAGTAGGGACAGCTTCATATCCATCGCCTCTTGGAGGAAGCTGACGAAGCCGAAGCTGTCCTCGACATCCACCAAGTATGTGCTACCAACGTCGACCTGCCAGTAATGACCTTACCCGTCACAATGACGTCAGATAAGCCATCACAGCCACACCAGTTCGTGGTGACTAGGCTAAACCTGAACCTTCTGGGCCACAAAGCTATCAAATGCCTGGACGTATCAGTGGACCCCTCCTGAGCAGCTCAATGGTTAAGAACGTTCAGGATTCAGACATTGGACCCGAGGCAACGTACAAGGCAACGTCAGACAAGAAAGACGACATTCAGGATAGGTACTCCCTGTTTCACTCTCCCTTTCAAAGGTGGCAAAAAGGACAAATGGGAGCCCGCCATTGTTTCAGGAACAGTTGGGAAGACAGTGGCAGAAGTGAAGATTTAAGATGTTACAGTCCGCTGCCATTTCAACCAACTGAGACTTAGGAAGTGATTTTTCGTGCCTTCGACATGGAAAATGTGTTTTTTTTTAGCTTCCTGCCCTCCAGGCATTCAGCTGGAAGGGAGGTGTTGTGGGACCTAATTATTTCCCTTTATAATTTATCAGCCAATAGTTGCTTCTCTTAGAGAAAATGTCCATTTATGAGTACTGTGATTATTTATGTTAATCATTAACGTAGGTCCTGTCAAAGATAATGAATATCACATGTCCAAGTCTATGTCCATGTCCTGAAAGGAGGCAGTATTGATGTTCAGTATTATTATGATGATGATCAAATGATGATATGTCAAAACCATAATTAGTACATGTGTCAGTATCACCATGTCCAAATCCTTCCGTGCAATAAATCGAGTTAACTCGTCCGTTGTGAATTTCTGTGTGATCACTCTATGATTGGTGAATGCTCGATGATTCACAACATATTAGACAGACAGGTTCTATGGGGACCAATAGCTAAACCGAGGTCGTACAGGATCTAGTTCTACTAGAACATGTAGTGTAGCCCAAGCTCATACTCATAATTTAGGAGTGGTAAAATGTATTCCTATCACACCTATGTAAAATATTTCTGCTTTAATTGTCCAAATGTGTACAGTCATATGTTTGAATATCTGGAGAAAATGTCCAGACATATCTTTATTTCTTAAGATGTCGCCTGATACCCTTTGAAGGGAGGTTAAAGAAGGCATCAGACGGTTTACATCATTCTTCTTATATGGACTTGATGAGAAAAAAGAGCAATCAGTGGTTGTTTAGAAATGGGATCTCTCTGAGTATGTATGCCCTATATGTGAGCGCTGAAACCCTAATGATATGCCTTTCTGAAAAGAATCAGTATTTAATTTGTCTCTTTAAAAGAGGTGATAGTGACAAAGTTTTTATTCTTAGAGTTTCCCGGTGCAAAAGTTGGTTTCCATCAATGTCGTTCCAGATAGTGTTTTAAGGTATTAATTTAAGTGTTGCTGATGTTGTTCTTCCATTTTATCGTCATCACCTATACTAGAAATCTGCAAACAAAACATTATGGGCTTATGGACTCGAAAACTGCTGAATGTATCCCTATGAAATTTGGCACACAACATTGTTACATAATAAAGATATGTGTTTCGATTTACTCAAAGTTGAACAAAGCTTACTATATTTGACGTTTTTTCTAAAAAGGCGATAATAATTGAATAGTAAACTTGCGAGAGTGTTTGGTCCGAATTGCACGTTCGATAGAATGTCGCGTTCAACACACTAAACACGTTTTCTTCGACTAACTTTCAGTTTAATCATCCAAAAATACCAACATCGAGATTTCGCATGCTTGCCTCATAATTTGAGTCACAAGGTTGTATCGGTCTGCTCTATATACAAAAAAAAAAAAAAAATTCCCACGAGGGCCATGGATTCTTTATTAGCAATTAGTACAAATGTATTACTATAAATAGCCGTCTCGGCCGAATTTCTTCCTGGTTTGGGCATACAATTTGTATACACTGTATTGTTTGGTTTTAGTTATCTCAAATTCAGTAATGGGGCTACCTTGGCCGTCACACCTCCTATCTTTTGCTAATAGTTGTGAATAATTTCCCTCTCAGATAGTTTTGGTCGTGCCTTGTATTACTTCATTTCATCACTATTGCTTTCAGTAAGATATGCAATCTATGTTATCATCTATTACTAAAATTAGTTTGTCCTTCATGCTCTGTTTTGCTACTGCTTTGTCTTGCTTTGTTATGTTCTCATCAGTAATCTTGCTTGATGTTTTTGCTATGAGTACACTTTCAATTTGACATTATGTTTGATTTCAAACATAATCAGGAAGACTGTAATATGGCCAAAGTAGACCAGCAAAGTTAATTATAACATAATTATATTGGCATAATTATAACAACATCAATATTTAACAATGTCACCGGCTCCTTATCTCTTTTTTTTCCCCATTCCTTCATCGCCATGAATTTAAACAGCGACACTGTTTTCAACGACACGACTCCAGCTATCGACATTACTACTGATTACCTTTACTAATACATACATGTACAAGTGATAACGTTAGATTTTCGTTTACAAGTATAACTCATATTACAACGCATACATAATAATTACATTCAACAGTTGGGTTTTGGGTAGCATTGCATACTGCATAACTACTCCATGACTGAACAGGTCTGTTCTGAATTTCTTTTTCTGCGTGACCAGGCTAAGACTTGACTAACATATACGGTTATTATAACGATGAACAACACAATACTTGTTAACAGCACAGTGTATTCCACATTACAAACTAATAAGTCGAGGATATCTGTCAGGTGACAACTCGCAATGCCAAAGGAATGAAGCGTTCATACTATCGCCTCAGCAGTGAGTGAGCACTGGGGATTCAGAACAATCCCCGTTAATAAATTATTCAACGAGTCATGCCTGTTCAAAGTTTGTGTGTGTCTTGGGGTGGGGGAGGGGGGGGGGGGGGAAATCTTCTTTTGTCGACTTTGGATCAAAATATCGTTTCGGGGTAGCCCTGACCTTTCTTGGTTAAAGGAAAAATGCACGAGAGAACTTTTTCAGTATTTTATTTCTACCCTAAAAATGCGACTGAAAACACAAGGGTATATGTAATTATGGCCAATTTTCAACATCAAAGCCATGAAAAGTCTAATGTTTTGTTACAGTTTGAACAGTTGTCATCCATATTTCTCACAAGCATTTGGTACGGACGAAAAGGAAATGTTTACCTTTTATACAAGAAAAGGGTATCGTATAAATTATATTCAGAGCACGGAAAAGGAGACTGTTTCAACCCTTATTTGACCTATTTTATCTTATTAATATTCATTGACATTTCAACTCCCGCGTTCATTGACGCAGCGCTAGCCCGTCTTGACCAACTAATACATAGTGTATAAAACCCACATTTTACCTACATTTTATGGTCTCTTTGTTCGATCACCCTAATTATGACTTTGACTGCGTGTGTGAGTAGGCGTATGTTGCATCTGTTGACCGATAGGCCTATAACATTTTGACTATTTCCGATTTGCCTTGAGTGGAATCACAGTGCTATTAATATTATAACGGCCCTTTCAGTTATGGCGCGCAATGCTGTTCTGGCCTTGTTTATCAGCAATTCTTCTGGTCATACTGTTTTGGCATTGTGTATCATCAATTCGACCCGCTTAGGTAACTGTTTGTAGGCTTAGATCGTTCATAATTATGCCCAGACTGAAGCGGAGTAAATTTAGGGATAACTTGGTAAAGGCTAGACATGCAACAGCGGCACTTCAAAAGTTGAGGAATTGAATTCGACGGAATCTGTATGTATAGTGACAATAGCTACTAAGTGAATTTTGTTAGTATTATTTGTACTCTCTCTCATTTTTTTTTCTTTCTAACTCATAGAATTGCTGTAAAATATTTGTAATAATATACATGTACCAATAACCTGTTTAGAAGTATAATTTGCATTCTAGTAAGACCGTAAATCACATGGACTGCCTGCTACCATCAAAAAAAAAATAGTATTTCTCTCAAAACTACTGTTTGTGATGTTTTTGTATTGGTTTTGTTACTTATCCTTTATTTTTAGAGAGAATAACCTGGAAAATAATCGGAACATTTATTAGAACTATAACTACTTTCGTACGGAGCAGACGTTTTATATCTATATTACAAAATTGCGAGAAAACCCACAACAGGCTTATGGACTCGAAAACTGCTGTATGGATCCATCTGAAATTTGGCACACAACATTGTTGCATATGGATCTGTGTTTCTACTTGCATAAACCCGGAAAAAAGCTGATTATCTTTGACGTTTTTCTACGTATGCGGTAATTATTGAATAATAAACTCACGAGGTTGCTTGATCCGAATTGTATGTTCGATAGAATGACGCGTTCAAAACACAAAACACGTTCTTTGAGTAATGTTCAGTTTAATCATTCAAAATACCGGTACCAACACTGAGGTGCCGATGCTCGCCATATACTTTAAGTTGCAGGGCAGTATGGGTTAGACCTATAATTAAAAAATCTCCCACGAAAATCGTGGATTCTCTCCTAGTATGCTAAAATGTTTGAGTTACTCCTGGCAATGAAACACTTTTAAGGCGACGTAAACTGTAAACAGACTGAAAAAAATATCTTTTGTTGTAAAATTAGAAATCTGCTCAATACAAAATAAATACAGGATCGCTATCTTGCATCATTAAGTTTTATTTAGTTTGATTTGAAAATAAAGGAGTGTTTGGAATTAAAAAAGAGTTGTTTATTTCCAGAATGGCCACCGGCTCTATAGTAACAGGTATCTTTCCGGAATTAACAGAACTATTTCTCCCAGACGTCCGTTGCCACTAGGTTTACACACATTTTGCTCAGAATATACTGAATACAGATTTTCACCTTCAAAAGTAGCTTTTGTTTTTGGTTTCGTTTTTCTAAATACATGTATTTATTTATTTATTTGTTCATTCATTCATTCATTTATCTATATATTCAACGAATCATGTCTGTTCAAGTTAAGTAGTTTAAGGGATAAAACAATATATAATAGTTTTGCATGTGTAAATTATACTACATCCCTCCCTTTTCCAGATCTTTAACCGAAGGCTCCCTCAACCACTGGTATCATTGATTCCTCACAAGTGTACATGTATAACATTATCAAGATCACTATTGCCAATCGTTGTATTACATTATTATGGCTCCCAGAGACCTCACATGACTCTTCTTTCATTATACCGAAGCCTCCATCACCCGCCAAACATTTTCTTGAGTGGTTGGATATGCCCGTCCACGCTAACAGAGCAATTTATTAGCACACATGCATCAGAACTCACGAGCAGATAACAGTATCGTCCATCCTGCACTGCCCAAATACACTGCTGAAAAGTGTTCCTGTTCGGCAAATCCGCTGGATCCCTGCTCCTCCGCCGTGGCAGATGTAAAAGACAGCACAGTCACTACAGTCTGCATACCTGTCAGTTTCACATATTAATATACAAGAAAATGATGCAGCAGTTCAGTTTTGGCGAGAATGATAAACTCAGCCGCAAGATAAAAGTATATTTGATAATTCTCATCTAGACTGGGCTGTGCACAGGCTGTGTGTTATGTTATTTAGTTTATTTGAAGCAATACTTTAAATAAGCTCAGTAATCTAACACTAATTATTGTCAGTTATGACGCAGAGTATGAATATAATGTGCAATATAGGCTACTTGCACAATTATATAGGCTACAAAAACAGCATCCAAAATAAAAACAAATGGAAAGTGAGTGCTAAGCTGTAAAATATAGATCTTACCTTGCCAGGTTAAAGTAAGTGCTTTTAAAACAGTATGATTATTTGTTTTGACCAAGTGGTGATTCAAAAGGTGCAAGATAATATCTGACCTGCCGGCCGGCGCTCCAGTGCAATCGTTGATGCAATACGGAGGAGTGCTTGTTGGTGATGAAAGAGATGTCATGGTTGATGCGCTTGTCAGGCTCACTAAAGAAACTACTGACGAGGCCGACTGTACACTAGAATATGACAACAAGGTATGCAAAGAATAAAACAGTGGCAAAGTTGGGCAACATGATTACTGTTCCTCCGTTCCAAACTAGGGACAGATAGCCCAATCCGCTGACATTTGATACCAGTTCTCCTGATAATGAATCATTACTACATCGATTGCAATGTACCGCTCAGTATTTTGTTGGCAAAACTACTTAAACCAAAGGTATTAGGAACTTTACTTGTGTTTTACATTAAGTGGTTTAATTTTTCAAAGAAATTGATAGCTTTATTTGTTACACTTCAAAGAGATAAAAATTATCGTGCACATAATGTAAGTAAGCTACTTGTATAAAGAATATCCTTCCACATGGATTTTACAACATTGATGTTAGTCCTATTCGGAAAGCTTTTAATCTGCTACAACATGTACGTGTTTTTTCAAGAGGTGATTTATTAATCACAGGCATAGTTTAACCTGAGACGTTTCAAGCTGGGATAGTGATATTTTTGAGGTTTGAAGTGACGTCTAATTATGTAATTCTAGACATTTCTTCAAAAGAGAATATCAAAAGCATTCGTTGATCGCACAAGAACTCTGGTGTTTAGAAGAAAAGGCGGAGCAGTAGCGGTGCGTGTTGCATGTAGTAATATTGAGTTTCAGTTGCGGAGTCCTCATCCAAGCTATCCCCTAGGAATATCCCGGTGCACACAATGCAGTAGGATGAACACAGTAGAGCACATAGTAGACCTATTGAAGTGCTCCCAGTATGCCACACAAGAATAAAACATGTTAAAATTACTAACAGGCAGAAAAGAATTACGCACACCAAACATGTGTTCAAAATAAAAATGGACGAAACAATCAAATATCCTCGTACTACAATATGTTAACCGAAATGTCAGTTATAGAAGCAAAAAAAACACTAATGGGGCCCCTGGCCGGGGAACGTAAACGAAGCCGAGTCAGTTGTTTACTCATCTATGACGGAAGACTCCTCACCATACCCCGCCATCTGCCGACACCAAACATAAGAGCATACGATGGCGCCTGCACTCGGGGGGGGGGGGGGGAGCGTCGACGAAGCCGAGTAGTCTTAGTTCCTTATGACTAAGATATGGCCAGTAAAAGGTCGAGTACTCTGACGATGATATAGATTGATTCATCAACAAAGAATTTCATTGAATGGCATATTGCCATCAGTCGCAGTTAATCTATACTCACCTGGAAGGCGATGATTGTGATGATGGACTCGATTTTGATGTCTCACTGCGTTGACTTCTCTGAAAATCATAGATTAAAAGATAAAGCAAAATTGTATTTGCTAATCAAGCTTACTTTATGATTAATGTCTATTCCTTGCAATCTACTAACTTCGTTATTCAGATACGCTTATTTGTTTTTGTTTTAATGTTGTTTTCTATGTACTTTGTTTCAACTACCAAAAGATACAGAATAGGACTGCATGCCAATAGGAATAGGCGGAAGAGCCTAGGGTGACCCTCATGAGAGTCTACCTGCTCGCCGAGGCTAAATAGACTCCCATTTGGTCTTAATAAAGGGCTATATATTTCTAGATTTTATATCATAGCATATTTTTTAAAAAATTATTTATTTTGTTTTCAGTGCATAAAATCGACAAAAATGAGAGACAAGATCAATAGATAAAATGCCTCATGTTTACTGCGCGGGTGGTATTGATTACTGCGGTAACCGACATTTTTCGGATTTTCGTTTTATTTGATAATATTAATGTCCATAATTTTCCGTATTTTTCTACCTGGGTCCTGCTCTTCTAAGTTATTAATTAGAGGAGTAATTAAGATTTTTTTTTAAAAGTTGTATGTGCACTTGCTCACAAATAGTTTTTGCTTACAATGGTAAGGACACTTACAGTCAGTCATTGTCAAAATATCGGTTTTGATTACTGATATAACAGCACATACGGTTATAATCAACGGTATATTGTGATTTGCTCCGCGAATGTTAGTCATTGAATACTGCCGTAAGGACACTTACAGCAGTATTCAGTGACAGGGTCGTTCATACTGATACATCCTCTATATGGGCAATAGGGCACTTACGGCAGATGGCACCTTTGTTGTGCTAAGGTCAAACTTCGCAGTTGGTCTTTTGAAGACTTATTATTAAATGCCTATTAACATCCGACTAATTAGACGTGTGGTTTTTATTGAGATGGAGACCAACTTTAAAGAATCAGTGAATATTTTACCATCAGTACAAACCAATCCAAACATTAATTTATTAAGTTTCTCTTTTCATGATTGCTAATTAACTGCGCAGTTCCAGACGATGTGCGACGTAAAGGTGAGCTAAATTCGTGTTTACACAGATATGTGCTCAAATCATAGAGGATAGAGATATGCGTGTATTTATTGTTATTATTATTATTATTATTATTGTTGTTGTTGTTGTTGTTGTCTATGTGTCCTGCGACACATAGATACTGGCTTAGATAAATTACAAGTTCAAGGATGATGACAGGAATCACTTCAAGAATCAATGATTCAATTTTCAGCATATAATGCCCGTCAGAATGTATGTGTCTGTGTATATGAAGAGGAGGGTGGAAAACAAGAAAATGGGGGAAATTGTGTCTTTATGTTATTGCATAGGAGTGGTGAGCATCTTTGGGAAGTGTATGCCTGTGTTCCATGGCTATAAGGATCGAAGAATTGACGAAACTTTAAAAATCATCGTAGTAAGAAGAATTCTGAGATTTCAGGCCAGCTAGTCAAGCCAATTCACATCAGTTTCCCCTAAATCCAAAAACTCGGAGCATCAGTGCACGTTCAATACTGTAGCGAATGGCATCATAAACAATACGTGTCCTGGAAATCAAAGAAATAATAAATAGGAGTGTAAACCATGGAAACTGGTTATATGGCACTACCTGCATTCGTCAAATATAGTATTTACTTGTAAAATATGAGGAAAAACTACTGGATTGATGGGAACATAATACAAATGTCATCTTTTTAGCAAGATCTTCGGCATCTCGTACAGGGATCTCAGTACTAGCTTGGCAGTCCAGACCAGATTTAGGCAAGCCGCTGGATGATATGAAGGCCTGTTGTCCACAGTGAAAAGCGAAAATGGGATAGTATGGCTGCCTATTGACATGAACAGGTCTTGTAAAGCCTATTTTATATGGAACAGTAGAAGGAGGTTGAAGGGGAGGAACAGAGACAAAACGATGGGGGAACAACATCAGTGACAACTTGTCTGGGAATGTCCAAGAACCGAGAAGAGTGCAAGAAACTGGTTGCAAAGTCTCTGACATCCCAGTGCCTAGCGGTCATCAACATTCCGGAATAGGATAGGGCAGATTAAAAAGTCAGTTTGGTGAGTCATGATATTGATTTGTAGAGGAAGAACCCTCTTTCTTTGAAGATGCCTTGGACCAAATAGGTAAATACTCAATTTTAACCATGGGGTCGTGTCCCCTACTTCAGATGCCTTGCAACTATCAGCTCCCACGATACGTCCAAACCAGAAATCATGGCCAGAATTCGCTGAAACTTCGGAGCCTTGGCAGACTACAGCCAATCTGTTAAGACAAGAATATCTGTAATATATATTGATTTGCTCTATCTTTTTGTTTGCATGTGAAGCATGAACACTGCTGAATTAGAGAAGAAGATCCAGGCTCTTGGGCATCACAGAAAATGTTAACACCGAAACCGCCTGTAACACTATGGAACAGCACACATGAGCCAAGGATGAATTCCTGATTATTGTAACAAAAAGAACTTCAGTGTTACGACCAACGTCAAGATACAACGGTGTAGCCAAAGCAGTGTTCTTGGGCACAGTAAAACTGAAAGAACGAAAAAAAAAGAGGATACGAAATAGGCTGATTTCATCAGAGAGTGCACAATTAACCCAACCCCAGATCAGAGATCAGTAGATGATGGAGGGAATTGTCAAGATGAGCTCTTGATTTGTTTTATGACTATGAAGACAGTTGGTTCCAACTGAAAACAGCGCAGAGAGATGAAAAAAAGTCTAACACAAACTCGTGGCAAATACATTACATTGGATGAGCACAAACTGAAGCACTCGTAAGTTCAAGGGATCTCAGCTGTGGATGGCAAAGCTACACTGACTGGTCGATTGCTCATTCGCCTAGTGGGATTGTATGATTGGTCAAAGACTTGATGAACTCATATTTTTGCGGAGATCAGATTAAGCTCACACTAATGGATATCAGATGGCCACCTCAATCCAGAGATATGGCTCAAGATGTCATTTAAGAAAACATTGACTTTCTGTTGCTGTGTCAAGAATTCTGTTGGCTTTCAACCAGACAGTGTAAAGCTTCAAGTGGAGTATTCGTGGACTCTGAAAAGATGGAGACTATAAGCGAATGCCATTGCCATAGGACCCTCTGAAAATGGACGTTGATGGTAAGAAAATGTACGTCCCCTCTCGGCTTAAAAAGAACTTATCACTTATCAAATTAGGGCGCTTTCCCAGTGTCCCTATAATTTATTATGGATCCATTTGTTATCACCGGTCGATACATCGACTGTTAGTGAAGTCCCTGAAAGAGGGAGAGAGATCCTGAATGTGATTCATGCATTTCCAACGTCTTATTTTTTATGCAAGAAATTACATACTTCTATCACGGATATTAACAGTTTCTAGAACTGGCACCACATGTCCAAAATGAAGTGGACACGATTGATATTTGTATCGAAAAAAAACTATAAACACTTTGAAATTCACACCACCGCCTCATGTGCCACGTATATTTGAGCCTCTAGACAAAAACGTTCCTACTATGAAATGAATATATAAGCTTGATCTGGATGACATCAAAGATACAAACGCGATGTCGGATCACATTCAGAATTTTGACTGACGAACAAAGAGAATCCGAATCTAAGTAAGCTAAAGAGAACAGGGGTTAGGTGTGAAGAACTGAATGCCATTGCTTTTGTTTGGTAACTACGAAGAATATGTGACATTTGGTTCTAACTGAACGTGTAGCAAAGATGTGGAAATCGGCCAAAAGTATAATACAGATGCAAAACAAATAAGGCCAAGATCAAGGCGTGACGAGTAAACTATACAGCCTGTACAGAAGTTGAATGATCTAGAAGAGTTTTGCGACAAAAACCCTAATATTTAGCATGTGCACCTCGCATCTTTTTAAATCCTCAAATGAAATCATGTATATGTATTTTTAAAGGCAATAAAACAACTAACAGAGAAAAAAAATCAAAGGCCATAAAAAAAAAAAAAAC
The DNA here is from genome assembly GCA_039654565.1 of Peronia peronii. Taxonomy (NCBI): domain Eukaryota; kingdom Metazoa; phylum Mollusca; class Gastropoda; order Systellommatophora; family Onchidiidae; genus Peronia; species Peronia peronii. Next base: position 18,181 of record JBCEWB010151640.1, read on the forward strand.
GTTCTTGGGGGTTAATCTGTTCAAACCCCGTTTTGTTATATATAGATGCAAATTTTTATAGATGATGGGGAGTACAATATTATATGACAAAATGCCTTTTATTGCTCCACTAAAATATTGATGGTGGATTCTTTTTCCCAATCTGAACATTTCAAAGGCCGTTTCCACATTATATTAATGCAGCTTTAGGATATGGTGTCAGTGCATAACAGTAGGATGAAGTCTTCTCTATATTGACTTCACCTTTGGTAAGTGCTTTTTATTTGTTATAGCAACCCAGCAAAACCAGTGTTTAAAAGAAAATATTATTTAAATGTCTCTCTCCGATAGAATGGAGATGAAGTACAAAAACTCAAACTACAGCACCTGTAAAGAAAGAAAAAACAGGAAATTTCGAAGCCTATTTGATTTTTTGAATAATGAATTGCTTTAATCTTTGGGAGGTCTGCAATAGTATTGTTTTTCCGAGCGAGCCTGCGGACAGTTGTGCACTCACGAAAACACATTCCAACTGACAAGAACCGTAAATGCTCAAGATTCCATATCAACATAACTCAACATTCACAAAATTTGGTTTTACTATTGCCGTAAGTGTCACTTGCGGCCCTAATCAATGACACATTTTCCGCTTTGTGAGACCGTAAGTGCCCTTACGGCTGTAATCAAAATACACTTTCACAAGTTGCAAATGCCGTAAGTCCTCTACAGCAGAAACCAGTAAAGATACAAAGCATTGCACTGTATATACATAAATGCTTATGATGGGCTTATGATTATGTTCACACAAACTTTGAAAGTGATTGGAGCAAAATTATGGAAATGGGGAAGTTTTTTCGCTCCCCTGTAAAATTTGTAAAATGTCGGTTACGGCAGTAATCAATACCACCCACGTTTTTGGTCTTTTACATCTAGATCTATCGATGGTTGATTACAATGGGGCACTCTTGGACACTATAAAACACTTACATGTAATTCTATGCATTCTCGTTCATATTTTCAATAGCCTACCGAAATGTTTTCGGGTTTTATCACAGACATAAGAATATAACTAGACCTAGCGCGACGGCAGTACTTCCGGTCCAATTTGACCAGAGCGTCGGCGTTCAGAGGCGGGGACCCGACTGCACTTTGAAAATAAGCGCATTATTATAGCAAAAACACACTAACAACACGGGGTGGGGAGGAAAATTATGACTAAAACTTTTTGCTGTGAGTGATAGACTTAAAATACATGCATTTAAAGTTAATTCAACTTAGATGTCCCACGAATAATGAAAGTAGTGTTTTTGGTTAAATTACGGGAAAATAAATAAATGGTAATACTAACAAGTTGATACGAAAAGGAGACTGAAGAAAAGCCTTTTGAATTTACCACACATTAGGCCTGATGGTAATAAGTGAGTTAGTCGAAAGAGGATGATTTAAAACAAAAAAGATAAAGAAAAAATACAAGAAAGTCAATTTATTTCAGTTGTAAATGTGTAAGCAGAAAACAAATGGAATGCTCCTGTATAAACGTGTACAAACGAGGAGAACAAGGTGGACCTAGACATAGGCTTCTTCAACATTAACAAACAATTTATTTTGTTAGATGTAGTAGATGTAAAATACTTGCCCACACGCTCACACAACCTTGGACAGTATTAAAACGCAAGGAGATGGCGGAGGACTTTAGATCTTCTTAATAGCACATAGTGTATTGTTGTTCGAAGTTTTTATTTGCTTTTCATTTCATGTTCAGTCTGTGGTAGAGTCTCAAGGTTGAAGTTCCGTTGTGACATACACATCACCTGAAGAATATGTATCTGCTTTAGCTCTTCAAGCAGACTTTTTTTTCTGTCTATTCGCGTCACTTTTCTTTTTAAACAAATAAAAACATTTGACTTTCTCCTATTTCTTCTTTGCCTCTTTGTTTTTAATCATTCATATTTTCATTTCTTACTTCCTTACCATATTTATTTCGACTGACTCACTGCTTACCATCAGGCCTAATGTATGGTAAATTTCAGAAGGCTTTCCTTTAGTCTCCTTTTCGTATTAATTTTTAGTGTTACAATTTATTTATTTATTTAATTTCCCGTAATTTAATCAAAAGCCTTTCTTTTATTATTCGGAGAGCATTTAGGTTGAACAGACTCTAAATGTTATAAGTCTGTCACTCATGGCGAAGAGTCCTAGTTCTAAATTTCTTACCCTCCCCGTGTTGTCAGTGTTTTTTTGTTTTGTTTTATGTTGTTTTTTTTTATACGCGCTTCTTTCCAAAGCCTGATCAGCTTCCATAGTTCAGTCGTACGCTGATCGCTCATGAGGGAATGGCCGCCAATCGCGAAAAAGAGGCCGCGCGGGATCTAGTTAGTTATAGTGTTATGTCTATGAGTTTTATCATCAGGCATCAAGTTGTGATGTTTTACATAATAACGATACCGAGAAACGGACACTGTTCACTCGTAGATTTAATCGATGTTATATTTGCGAAATGCGAAATAGATATGCGAAATGCTTCGTGGTTCATCAACGATGACGTTAACATTAAGGAAACAAAATACGAACAATTTCCATGCATTTAAGAACGCTGACGCATTTGCTTATAATTATTGAGAGAAAGAGTAATTATGGGGCTGAAGCAGTCGTAGACTCTTAAGTCTGTTGATATAGATACATGTAGATCTAATCTAAGGCAAACTGCTTCTACCTGCCAAACAGTTTCTTCTCGGGGGTTTTTGTTAAGGATTATATCTGGCACTGGTATGTCAGAGTTGGAAGAAAAATGGCATTGATGACTTTCGCCTTGGTGCTCATGGAAATATTGGAGAGGGGCTAGTTGGAAGCTGACTGCGTTGGCTTTCTAGCATCTGGTTTCGATTTCTCTATCTAGTTTTCCATTTTCATTGAAGATGCTGCCCAGATATTTGTATTCGCTGGCTTGCTTCAACTGGGTTCCGTTCATGTTGATGTCCAGTTTCTCTGGTCTTCTGCTGACGGTCATGACCTCAGTTTCGCTGACACTGATCTTCATGTCATAGTTCTCGCAGCTTGCGTTGAGCTTATTTTGTGTGCTCTTGTAGCTATGTCTTGTAGCTGTGCTCATCATTGCTTGGCCGTCGACGAACATGAGTTCATTGAGTGCGTCAGGGTCTGGGTTGGCTTCCTTTGTAATCTGGTCCATGTAGATCACGAAGGGCACAGGGGAGAGCGTAAAGCCTTGCCTAACCCCGGATGTTACTGGAATCCAGTCAGATGTTCCACTGGTGTTGCTGACTGCTCTCCAGCTGTTGGAATAGAGGGCCCGGATGTTGCCTAGCAGCTGCCCCCTTGACGCCGTATTTGCTCATGGATCTTCTATAGCTTGTCTCTATTGACTGATCGAAGTTTTTTTCTTGATCTACAAATACTAGATGGAGATCTTGGTCGTATTCCATCACCTTCTCACACAACTGTCGGAATGCAAAGATTGCATCGCTGCACCCTCTTCCATTTCTGAAGCCGAACTGGGCGTCACTGAGAGGATGTTCAGTTTTCTCTGGAGTGTGTTGCTCCAAGGACCTTTGAATACATTTTCCCCACCTGGTTGAGTAGTGATATGCCTCTTTATGTGCTGCAGTCTTTCTTGCTGCCCTTCTTCTTGCTTAATAATAGTATAATAATAGTATAATATTATATTACCTGTGTCTTTTATCGCACACATCCACTGAGAAGAATCCCCCATCAACGGGCAATCGTTCTCTCTTGGCATTCTATGAATGATTATGGCATCGAACTGTATTTTGATCACATCACAACAACAACAATACTGAGGCCATCATGATGGAAATAAAATCGCAGGCAAGTAGTTAATTCACTAGAGAGAAAACCAAAATGTCTTTGTCTGATATCAAGAAAGAGGAAAGCAGAGACAAAACCACTGAGTACTGGTACTGTTGAGATTAGGGTACCGCCGCAGAAAGCATACAGAAGACAAAGTGTATGTTTTGAGATGCAAAGATCACTGCTTGAAGTGAAACTATCTACAGTATGTAAATAGATACAGATATTAACTTCCGTTACGCACGGCATACATACCTGACTTGTAATAGAAAGCACTGATGTTGCAGAGCTAACCGATGTTGTCCTGTCATGAAATATGCACGTTAGTCAATTGAACAATTAAATAATTAATTTGTATTAATTTATCACTTGCATTTATTTATTTTGCATTTTAGAAAAAGAAATATTCTAATCTTCTGCCCTTTAATATTAATATTATATCATTTGTAGACTTGTCAATACAATATTCTCGTTTACATTAAAATTCTTTAATCTAAAATTATATCACTTGTATTTCTGAACAGCGAATATGGCTGACTATCATACATTTCCAGCAATTTTGTTGTATTGTTTGATGGATAGGAATCCAGAAATTTGAGTAAATGCATGTAGTTTAAATTCTGTTATCACAATATTGAGACACTGAAAGATCCATCCACCTGTGGACTCACTGACATACTCACTCACTCACTCATTCATTTACTCATTCACTTACTCACTCACTCACGCACTCACTCATTCACTCACTCATTAACTCACTCACTCACTCACTCACTCATTTACTCACTCACTCACTCATTCACTCACTCACTCATTCACTCACGCACTCACTCACTCACTCACTCACTCTCACTCACTCACTCACTCATTCATGATCTGTCTTTCAGAAGATCAGAACCATTTGAAAGAGTATTCACAGTTCGTCACATTGTTTACAAACCCACAGATTCCTGTGCCGAGCATTACGCAAAGCAATGACATAGAGTCAAACATAAGTCCTGTCCCACACATGAGTGTTTCACTGCTGCTGTCACTGTTGCATCTTACATAGCGGAGGCAGTCATCACAATCTGGATAGTCGCGAAGCTGCAGATTCTGTTGACAAGAGATACAACTTACTTTTCTCATCCGTGCTCTCACTATTTAAATAATAGATTTATGTTGATGAATGAGTCTAATATCATTTGTTGTCAGTTTGCAAAGCGAAAACATTACGCCATTATGATAAATGCATAAAAGCCCCGACTGCATCTTATACCAGACTGTTACAGTAGTGGGAGGTCGATCTTTAAAGTTCGCCAGACGTTCTAAGGCCGAAAATACATGTATACTGGCTCCGTCCAACTGCTGCCGCATAAACGAAGGCAGTTGAAGGATGAAAAAAAGTGATTAAAGTGTGCCCGTCAAATTTTGACCTTCATATGAGTCAGTTTTATCATGTAATGCAGGTCGAGATTCGATTGCCTAAGGACTTTCTCCTGTGATGATGAAAACAAAGCCATTGTTTGAAATAATAGCGCAGAACAAATCTTCCCAATGTTGACTGTTCGAAATAAAAACGCAAAACTATCTTTGCAAAGTTGACAGTAGGCCAGGGTTCTAGACGATGACTAGGCAAGATTCTATGGCAATGACACAATGACTTACATTAGTAGCGACCCTAACTTTCACAATTTAAAAAGCAATTAATTTTTATTATTTTTTTTAAAGCCGAAAATCGCAAATTCTCCCCACCCGAAAGGTTTTCAAATGTGCCTAGGGGCAAGTTTGACATTAAAAAAAAAACACGTTTAAAGTTATCCTGCTTGAAACTTTTGCCACATTCGGTTACCGGGCCATTCGTCTTGACGGACAGAATGCTGCATGTTGCATTCCAGTCCGACTGTCTCCGAGCAGATGGCTGCAAGTTTGAGCGAATATGATCCCTCTGTCCGTCAGTTCTCTATTTTATTTGTAATTGGGGCATGACGGATCTTCATCCTTCAGTTTGCTGCCTTAAAACCGGTCTCAGTATATCTTCGGCCTAAGCCTACGATTGGAATAGATTTGTTCAGACCAAGCGAACGGCTGGAAATCCACGTCTAATTTTAGTAGTGGGGTACAAACACTTCAAACTGTTCATTACCACTGGCATAGAAAAACGCATTAAAAATCCACGGGACCGGTGACAATTGTTCTCCGATCTCGTGCTGAAGCGGTAGCAACATCAGTGAGTAGTCTATTTTTAGCAGGAGGGTACAAACACTCCGCCGTGGATTTCCAGGTTTTTGCTTAGTCGAATATGAACAATTACAAATGTTGACTTTGCACTCAAGAGCTGGTAATGTGCACATGATTGTTGTGTAAAAAGTAAAAGATATATTATAGGCCTACTTACATTATCTGCACAAACTGTGGCCGAATATACCAAGCATGAGGGGGGCAAACTTGTTTCTGATGACTGAAAAAAGAAATAATAAAGAAAAAAATGCATAATCAGTAACATTATGGCCGACATCATCGCTTGCCCTACATAATAAATAGTGTTTGTTGTGTGTGTTGGGGTGGGGGCGGGGAAGGGGATGGGTTGCGTGCTATTATAATACATGCATCTTTTAAAATTTTGCTCGGACAACGGTGTCTCCGCCTAATCTTCATCCGATTTTGAACTGTCAAGGGTTCTTTAACGTGCCCAATTACACATGAGACCTCCGAAATATGTTCACCCTTGTCTGAGAAGGCTGGACGTCGGGCTTCCCTACCCATGAAACCACGAGACTGTTGAGCCACTGAAAAAAAATTAGGTTCTAATGTTCAAATCCTTCCCATCCCCGGCCGGTAGGATCCGAAACTCGAACCCGGGATGTCAACGACGTGAGTTTTTCACCAAATAGCAGCTGCCTAACTACGCGATCACGTAAGCTTACATAAGGTAAATCCTCAAGCAAGCGATATGTTATAGGATAACAGTCCTATACATGTACTTACTTAGAGGTTGACCTAATAAACAATATGCTATCCCCCCAATGGCCTCTTATTAAAATTATATAGCAGTGACCAGTTGGTCTATTTTCAATCAGAATGCATCATTTGATTTGATTGGGGGAGTTGGATTACATAAGCCCTCTCGTATTTGCGAGATTCCAGGAGGGAGAAGTTCCACACTAGGCCTGGTAGCTATAGGTTGGTTTTGATCAGGATTAATCTACTGTTAGGGTGAGAGTTAGGGTTATGGTTAGAGTTGAGAGGAGAGTTAGAGTGAATTATAATAGCGCTTATTCAAGCACCATGGAACATAAAGTTACAATATTAGCACTACCTGGTAGCAATAATCAAATAAAATTTATCAGTAGCTGAATACACTTGAAGCATGAGAGCTGCTGTTTTCTTCGTTCATAGCTAAACGCCCTTGATTTTTATTTTCTTCTTAAACTTATTCAGCGGTGATCTGGGACATGGTACATGACAATACTTTATGTCCGAGTGTACGTGCTTTCCATGCCTTATAAGACTGCAGTGTTCGGTGAAACGTAATATGTATAGCAGGGGGAAAATATACGCCCGCTCCTCCCCCTCCCCCCCAAAAAGAGATATAGTTGGCCAACTGCATACAATTTAAGTACTGACTTTGCAAATGTGCGTGAAAGGTTAAAGTTAGAGTTGTCAATAAAACGGACCGCTAATGCTGTTATTATTAATTGTTATCATTATGATTTTTTTTATTATGGTTGTTTTTATTATGATTATTATAATTTATGATTATGATGATGGTGATGATGATTTACATTTTGTATGTTTTCTTTATAACCCTGGCGAAGAACCAAGTAGGTTCGAAAATTTGGCGAAGCGATTCAGCTTCTACGATATCGATTTGCTTCTTTTGATGTATTTGATTCGTTGCTGGTAAACACTGCTTCTCAGGCATTTTTTATAAAATGATGATGATGGTGATGGTTTTATGATCTTGTTTCCTTTATTGCCCTGACGAACAGCCAACTAAGTTCGAAAATTTGGCCACTGATATAATCATGTTAAAGTTCTACTACAACAAGTTCTTCATATTATTATTTACTCCTTATTGATGTACTGGATAGCTGCCGGTAGACAGTCGTCTCATACATGTATTTTATGACATTTTTATAAGATGATGATGATGTTTTAAACCTATATGTATGACAAAGGAATAAAATAGTCTGACAGAATAACAGTCTTACATATATTCATTTGATTTGACCAT
>JBCEWB010151641.1:0-10671 GCA_039654565.1 Peronia peronii
TTATTGCAGCTTCTTGTTCCCAGTACAAGTTTCTGATCACTCTAAGATCCTTTCCATCACAGTTAAGTCTTAGTAGACTGTCGAACAGATCGGAGTGTCTTACTTTGTCAAATGCCTTAGAGTAGTCAATGAAACAGAGGTGCAAGTCCTTTTGGACCTCAAGTGCCCTTTCCATGAGGGTCCTCAGAGCAAAGATGGCATTGAATAGGTAAATAAGAGATATTAAATACAAGGAAAACTTAAATCTGATACTACAGAGAAATGAATGAAAATCACCAACGAAATATTCGGATTTCTGATTTGATTGTGCTAGAAGTCACCTTCTAGCTCTTTGTACAGATAGAGAAGACACGTTTTAAGAAGAGATGATTGTGACTATTGGGTTACAACATGTCCATATAGACCGGATATTAGGGCAAACAGCGCCGAAATGTCTCCGGCCTTAATTTGTCTCTTCAAATAAAAACTTGAGCCCTGTTCAGGAGATATTTTGACGTCGGGAAATGTTTGTATGGATCGTTGAATCATTTATCCGAGTAGGCATTGGCGGGCGCTGAGTTACAGTGGCTAACATCCAAGTCAGGGCAGCAAAAACCACCATCTTTTTATTCACCTACATGGAAATATGAAATGAAAAAAAAAATTGCTATACAGCTGGAAAAGTTGGACAATCAGCGAAATCAATTACGGGAAAGTTCAAGAACACATCAGCCATTGCTGGAGAAAGATCCTTAATATACAATGGCCAGAAAGAAAACAATTACGAGTAATAATTATAAACAGCTAGATCTATCTGTAGAAGAAATTTGGCAGAAGATAATGCTGGACCAGACATTCCTATTCATGGAGAAAGCCAAAAAGATGTACCACTGCATTGGTTTGAGTACTTTAGGTTTTCTTTACGCCTTTCAGCCTCCTGCGAGTGGTTATCTCATGGATTAGAATTCACAAAGAAAGAGGGTAAGGGATAGGCCACGTGATGTGACAATAGTGTAAGAAAGAGGGGCTATTCACGGAATGAAATAAGAAGATTGTCTCAAATTCGGGTTTGGCGAAGGTACTTAATCCCTGGTTATAATCGCTGGCTATGCCTGGATAAGATGACGAGAGATGGTGTGGATGTTCAGTTGGTTCAGTTAAAAGATAATGTGGAGGAGGCCATGCTATTTTGTTCGCAAAAATAAATGATAGATCAGTCGAATCAAAGTGTGCGCATCAAGACTTACAAAAAGAATCTGAGCCTGGCAAGGGTAAAATTCAGCACAAGTCTTCCAGCGAAACACTTTCAAATCCAATCCAGCCAAGTTTGAACACTCTTTGAATTGATGGCCTTATAATTATATACCTCTTGTTCAGCCATATAAGATTTGATGGGTTGGTTTCCTTACTCAACCAAGCATGCACAATTCTTTGAGCAATGGTGCTCTTGTTTCTTTTCCTTTTTTTCCTCATATGCCGTCGAATTGTTGTTTATTTCGGACGTGCAACACAAAAGTGTGGGTTCGTGCAAGGTAAACTGCGCTGCCGAAAGTAGCAAAAAAGAGCAGAGAAAAAATCTGGGTTGTATAAGAGGTAAAGAAACAATATTAAAAAAAAAATCCAGGGAATTCCGTCTACTTTGCAGGTGATTGAGGAGGGATGAGTCGGTGGGACATGAGTGAGCGAGTGAGCGAACGAGAATGAGTGAGAGAGAGAAAGTAAAAGGAAAGATAGTTGCCTTTCGAAAATGACAGAGAAAGAAAAAGCTAAGTAAGACAAGGAGAATTTCAAAGACACACATATACATACAAAAGAAAAAGAAAGAGAGAACGTAAGAGAAAAGAAAGAGAAGAAGAAAGAGTCTGTGTGATGACAAGCGAGTGAGAAATGTAAATAGAGAAGACAAGGTTGTTGCTGTGTAGAAAGCCGAGAGAGAGAGAGAGAAAGATAGAGAGCGAGAGAGGGAGAGGGAGGGAAAGCAGGAGGACAGATATAACCGTTGGGAGAAGTGAAAGGGTGAAAGATTGAGGTAACAGAGAAGAGACACAAAGTGAATCGAGAGGTTAATGGACAGAGAAAGGGATCAGGTTAAATGTAGGTAGCACGATGAGAATGAGGGCACACAATGACGTGGCGAGGTTTAGCACAGACTAGATACTATACTCGTTTATGCAATGCAAGTGTCCTCGTCTCCAGCAGATCGTTCTCATCCTAACGTTCATTACTACAGACGTTGCAATAATGATAGTATTATTTCTTAGATACAGAGCCTCAAGCATTAAAAAAAGACAATAATAATAACAACAGTAACATCATCAACATCATCATTACCATCAATAACAACAAACGACATATTATTTGAGTGGTTTTGTTCCGGTGTCGGCCATACAATGTTACCATGGACAACATTAACAGGAAGTACCGTAACTACAAGCCATACGCCCATCATCATTGTCAACAACAACTAGCGGCATCGCCAATAGCAGTAAAATTAAACGCTGTGGTCAGATTCTAATGAGTCCATCCCTAGGCGCACATAATACTATGTTCGCCTGGGTCCATTCTTATCACTGGTCATCTTGATCCAGTATCACTACCATCAGTGTCCGATCTGATGACCAGCGAATGGTCGAACCGGGCAGGGTTTGATCAATATAAGACCGTCGTAGTGGTCAACAGTACATGGGAATCGAAAGGAGATGGGGGTTGAAATGAATACACACACACGGGGTAGTCGTAGTCCTTGGCAGATAGAGTTTTGAATAAACGGCTGGACATGTGGACCCACCTTGCGGGTTCGATCAGATATCGAACTGGACTGTCTTTGATAGTTTGAAACCGCTTGGATCTGCATTAAGGATCGGTGGTAAAATGTGGTACCCTCCAGAGGATGGTGGAACTGAATCACCTCGTGATTCCATGACTCGGATGATTCTTTTCAGAATTAGATCTACATAATATTAAATGCCGTATGTGTATTGATAGACATTCTAACAGCCGTATTTTATAGTCGTTTTTTTTTTTTTTTTAAAGTAGATGTGCGATTGAATCATTCATGGAGTAAATCTTCAGATTGTTCTGTGTCCTAACCGAAATCAGGTATGGCAGCTCTGCTACCATCGTCCGCTTTCGAAATTTTGCTTTCATCTTCAATGGGAGATCGTTGTGACCAGCCCTGTTACTACCCTTTGCCAGACACGAAGGGTGTTGAATAGGCATAGTAAAGAGGAACAAAATCACATCTGCACCCTTTGCTTGAGACACATGTCATGGAAGAATCCAAAATAATTATCTTATAAAGAAAATGTTTTCTTCTTATTGCGATAGTGTTATCAATTTTTTTAAATTAGGCTTTGGAATGACATGAAGTACAGCGAGTTTTCCACTTTAGACTACTTGCTCAACACCCTTCGTGTCTGGCAAAGGACAAGTATTGGGACTGGTCATAAAACGTTCTCCCATCAATAGACATGATAGAACCATCGAAGAATGGAAGAAAGGGCAAAGTGTGGTAGGGCGGGAAGAAAAGGGGAACGAGGCGAAAGAAAACAAAAAGTCGAGAAATCTATACTTAAAATCTACAGCAAAACTTATGAAAGGCTTATGGACTCGAAAAACTGCTGAATGTATCCGTGTAAAATTTAGTATACCAAATTTGTTGCATGAAGATCTGTGTTTCTGCTTATATAAACCCGTAAAAAAAAAGCTTATCATGTTTGACGTTTTCCCTATAAAGGCTATAATTATTGAATAGTAAACTCGCGAGGGTTTTTGATCCGAATTGTACGTTCCATAGAATTCCGCACTATGTAATTGTTATTCCGCTCACGCTCACGCAGAGTGCCGAAAACAAGTGCGTTTTGTTGCGCAGAGTTCAGTTTAATCATTCAAAATACCAACATCGAGATGCCCACGCTTGACATGCATTTTTTGAGTCACAAAGCAGTGCCGAGTTGTCCCTTACAAAATCACCCACGAATGCCGTGGGTAGATGTAGGTAATGACAAAAGAAAGAAGGATAGCGATGAGAGAAAAGAGAGAAGGAAGAACTGAAGGAAGGAGCAAAGGAAACAAGCCAGGGAGGAAAAGAGAGAAAAGGAAAGGGAAACGTGAAGGAGAACAAAAAAGAGGGAAATGAAGAAGGAGGAGACAGCAGATTGAAGCCAGACTAGACGACGGAAGACAAGATTAGGGATCAGCGTGCTTGTGTTGGGAGATTGAGCTCACCAGTGCACTGCATGCTAACAGCAAGATATGCATGCCATACTCATTTGTTGTCCTGAATACAGATAATATAGATACAAATTATCATGCCTGCACTCTGAAAAAAAAAAAGAGACAAAACAGTAGAAATGAAAATACTGAAACTAGCATTTACTAGATAATTTTCATGAATGAAATAATAGATCTAACTCAGTCTGAGCGTTCAGCAGGCATGTTCATTTCTCTCTTTATTCTCTCTATTTAGGTTTCAAGAGTGTGACATGCAAATATTCATGTCGGCATGCAATGTCCTGGTGAGCTCAATCTCACAACATAGGAAATACTGAGGTATCAGTACTGTGAATACGATTCAGATATACTCCATATCATGTAGATCCGGCGAGTCTATGTGAGTATATTTACCTTTTTGTCTGCTCAGATCTGTACTGTCCTTTATTTTAAATTATTATGTAAATCCCATCAGAGCACCGGGCACATTGGATTCAAACACCACACTAATTCATCATCATGATTACGACTGCGATTATACTATCATTTCTAGAACAATGAGTCACAGACTGTCAACCGGAAACTGACTCAGTACTATATTATTAAGGCACTCAAGCAAAACACAAACGAGGAATTACTGAGTTGAAAATAGATAAAATCCCGAAATTATTGGAACGCTATTATTGTTATTATGATAATGATGATGTTGACGATAATAAAAATAGATGTTCTAAAAATTTGGGGCCTGTTTTTTTGTTTTTTTTAAATAATGATAGTGTTATTTATTGGTTGATTGATGATTGGTTGGTTGGTTGAGTGGTTGGTTAAATTGATTGGTTGGTTAGCTGGTTGGTTGGTTGATTTGTTGGTTGGTTGGTTTGTTGGTTGGTTGGTGGTTGGTTGGTGGTTGGTTGGTTGGTTGGTTGGTTGATTGGTTGGTTGGTTGGTTGGTGGTGGTTGATTGGTTGGTTGATTGGTTGTTTGGTTATTGGTTGGTTGGTGATTGGTGTTGGTTGGTTGGTTGATTGGTTGGTTGTTTGGTTGGTTGGTTAGTTGGTCGGTCGGTCGGTTGATTGGTTGGTTGGTTGGTTAGTTTGAGTGAGCTTATTTTGAAACAAATGAATGTTCAAATGTAACAGCCGACGTTGACATAGTGAATGAGGTTGGAATGGAGGTAGATACAGCTGAAGTAATTGGCAAAGGACAGAGCATTACGCGTGCAGTGACAGAAAACGATCGGTCCAGCTAGTCCTAGCGGCAGAGAGATCAGCAGTTGGCTGTGGACACTGGCGGTGTAAGACTGTGACTTAAGCTGGCTTGTCCCAGATCAGGCTCAGACATACCTGGATTGGGTGTAGATCACCTGTAGGCTGGCATAAGACCAGGCTCACCCAATGCTGCCAGTTCTTGCTCACTCAGGCGGCTCAGGTCATGTGTGGCAGCGCAGACTCAGGGTCAAAGGTGTTCAGGCGGAAACCTCAACGCATTCCTAAGTATTTCCAAGCGGATAGGTTCAAGTTTGACGCTCATCTTCGTAAGAAAAGAGTTCTTATTGTTGTGATGTCTTGATGTTTTAGTGAAGTATGTGGGGTGGAGATAGGCTGAGGAGGGGTAGAGAGAGAAATTAGAAGCGGGAAGATAGAGAAGTCTTTGGATCCCAACAGAGTAGCACTACGAAAGAAATAGCAATGCTCTTCCGGTAGATTTCGGCGGTAATTCTTGACCGACATTTTTGCATTTTGTAAACTCGAAAAAATCCGGTGCCTGAGTTCCTAATGGCAGGCGGGTATCACTTCGTGCATATCGTAATCTTATACCGGCAACTCCTGCAACGGTGTTGGTCCTGAATGTACTTTCCTTCAGGGTATTTCCTGAATGGTGGAGTAAATAGATCTTGGAAGCTGTATGACTCAGGATCTGCATACGCCCTGCGCGATGTACCCAGGCCATATCCGCGGAGGTCACTCCGTTGTCGTCTACTATGTTAGCGACTGAAGTATCCATGATCTGTTATGTCTGAAAGAAGCCATCCATTTTGCATGGACTGAAAAGGGGATAACGCATATATCATCAATTATAATAGACACATGTGTATACATTAAAAATGGCGACGTTCCTAATTGTATTTGATCACCAAACAAGCTTGGTTAAATATAGTCCCGTGGAGGTGACGGCGCGAAACTAGTTATTTTACCACTTCTCTCTCTCTCAGTACAGGTGTAGCAACGTACAAATGCAAACAAGAACAGAACTGTATCAAGGCAAGAGAACATTATATCTGATGGAGTGGACTTGCGATAGATTCTGTACATCTGCTGACTGTCCAACGATATTGCAGTTTCTAAGGCCAACAAAATCTGCCATTTTCACCTGAGGTAACCACACGACCGTTGTCGCATGACCCGGAAATTGAGCAGAATTAGACTGTTGCATGACCTGGAGATCAGATAGGCTGTGGGCAATTAGTGCGGACCAAAAAGAGTACCTGAAAACGGTTTTAGCAGGTTACATGTAATAGTATGTGCGGGTGTTTTGTTTTTATGTTAGTGCTTGACTATTTGTAAACGTCCTCAAGCTTTTCCGATCCAAGTATGCAATCTTGTCTTCACAATTATACCTCAAATACTATCTATTCTCTCATAAAAACAAAGAAATTGTCGCATAAGTTTATTTATTTCATTCATCAGTTTATTGAGTTCCTGGCAGTATCGTTCTATTTGTATTAGTTTGTTTATTTCCAAGGTACAAATTAGACAATAACTAGGACTTTAGGCAATAATGGCAGTAAGAGAGAGACAGGGAGAGAGAGAGAGAGAGACAGAGAGAGACAGAGAGAGAATAGTTTTGCACAACAGGGGATCCTCTCAGTGTAGATTTTCAAAACAGTGTTGACACTAACAGCACTAACAATAGCAAGACAAGACATCAAAGTGGAAGAGAACATCTTGCTCTGATACAACAGGCAGAGTGATTGCAGTGGATGATTTAGAGGTGACAGAACGATCACACACACGAGCATGCAAGGTAACAGCAGCTGCGTAGCAACAGCAAGAAAAAAAAGTAATCTGTGAATTGATGCT
Organism: Peronia peronii; assembly: GCA_039654565.1. Taxonomy (NCBI): domain Eukaryota; kingdom Metazoa; phylum Mollusca; class Gastropoda; order Systellommatophora; family Onchidiidae; genus Peronia; species Peronia peronii. The sequence continues at coordinate 7,272 of JBCEWB010151641.1, forward strand.
GATGTTACGATGCAATGATGGTATAGGAATAGTGTATTTATGTTGTTGTTTGTTCTTAATGGTTGGGGGGGGGGGGGGGAAAAAGTTAAAAAGAGGAAGAAAGGGAGCGAGACAAGAGGAAAGGAGGGCTTTGAATGATACTCCACTCCAGGACAAATACTCTATTGCTCATGGGTTTAAAAAAAAAAAAAACTGTATTAACTCTCTAATCTGATCCTATTTTACTTTCTCAAACTCATTTCATCCTATCTTATGTATCGTGTCTTGTCTTGCGCTTGTCTTCGCTTGTCTTGTTATTTAATTTTATCTTGTCCCTCCCCACCCTATCCCACTCTTCCTCTAGCTCACCATTTCTTAAGAAACAAAATATATCTGTCAGTGTTTTCACAAACTATCACCAGCCTTTCCCCCGAAGTCAACGCTTGGCCATGTAGCCGACTATTCCAATACTTGATCACTGAGTGAAACACAGTTACGATCTCATTCCCAAATTGCTCCAAGTTCTAGTTGGCTGGGTCAGTCTGGGTCGTGCGAACTGTACATCATCCTGAGTGGATGGGGTACCAGAGAAGGCGGGAGTTATTAACTCTAGGGTAGTTGGATTAATAGCCTAGCAGGAGGGGTTCTCAACTTCTCTAAGTTTGGACCAACAGAGACTGTATTGTTAACAGTTACTGCAGTAACATTGTAACATTGTGCGGTAAGGAGTTCTCTTTTACGGAACATTTTGAAAGATTGATTATTTAACGAAGATATTATTTCTTCTTCGCAGTACATTGTCGTTAATTGTCTAATTTGGAGGGGTAGGAAGGTGGAGAGAGTGAGGTTAGGAAAGGAGGGGGGTGGGGTGGTGGTGGGGAGGGGGGGGGATGTTCTATGTTTCAAATATAAAGAGCATAATTTGAGTGATATTTTCGTTCTTTTCAAGTTTATAGTGCTCGATTATACTTCATGGGCTTAGCGAAGGGAAATAATTTGACTGACTGAAAAAATGGCTCTTTATATTTTAACAAAGCGAATGGGTGAAGTGATAACAACATAGGCAAGGTATAAGCAAATCACAAAAGTTTCACCACACATAGTGACAGACAAAAATAATTTTGTACTGACTGGCACACAAGGACGTGACTTTGGGAGCACCTTTGGTAACTATAGGGATGCAATAGCTTTTTTATGCACGGATACAGATAATTGTGGTCGTATTCGGACTTGCTCATCCGATGTCCGCTACACTTAACGGAGGCCTGTTTCAGTTCCACTTTTCTTCTTCATGTCAGTATTTGTGCACGTCCACGTCATCTTTCTGTCTTCTCTATCTCCCGCAAGACAATTTTCTGCTGTTCCCAAGTTCATTCTTCATAATTCAAATCTTCATCTATATGACGCCATGGCCTTGTTAGTGATTTTAGCCCACAAAATGGGAACCACTTTTGCCCATTGTGATAGGACCAGATAGTTTGTTCGTGTTGTGCATTCAGTATTTTCTCTACTTATGAGAGCTGCCTGTACTAGTTAGTCTGCGACCAGAATACATTAGTTTGTTAGTATCGTGCATTCAGTATTTCATCTACTTGTGAGCGCTGCCTGTAACGGTAGGTTAGGATCAGAATGCATTGTTTGGTTGATATCATGCATTCAGTACATGTATCCCCTCCACTTATCAGAACCGTTTGCACCGCTAGGCTAGGACCAAAGACCACCTTCCGCTAGGACGGACCAGTACACATAATTCTAACGCTGGTATGATAAGTTCTCAGTATTTTCTCTATCTACGACAACCGCTTGTACCACCATGTTACTACTAGTATACATGTTTTTTTTTTTTTTTTGGGAGGGGGGGGGGGGTCGTACGCATTCAGAATCCTATCAAACTATGAGAATCGCTTATACCACAATGCGGAGTGCCGCTGTCCGGGCAAGATTTCCAAATTCAAAATTTCTACCCACAAAAATTCTCAGCAAAAACAGGCAGCCACTTAAAGCCGAGATAATCCTACTTCCTTAGGATTGAAAGGGTTAAGAAAAACAACAACTATTTTAGGACGAGTATACATTTGTCGCTGGTATCGTATGAAGACAGTATCTCCTCTGTTTATGAGAAGCACTTGTGCTACTGCGTCAGGACCAGGATAATTTTGTTGGTATTGGATGGATTCAGAATCTCGTCTACCTATGAGAACTGCTTTTCCACTTTCCCAGGACTAGATCTACTACACATATTTGGTTGGAATCGTATAAATTCAGTACGCTGTCTACTTATGAGAACCGCTTGTAGCACTACTATGCCATGATCAGAGTAAACACTGAAGCTGATGCAAGGCATTCGCTATCTCTCCTCTTTTTATTGCTGTTATCATTTTTTGTCTGCAACTCCTCACAGATCCCAATAAATCAACAAGTCTGATAAACTTAGCACGCGGACAAATTAGTTCCACATGATATCGAAATAAAACCAGACTGATATTATCTATTGAGTGTCTTATCCTAAAAGTTTGCGTGCAGAGGTAAAGGGGGGGGGGGGGAGGGGTAAACAAAATGGATGTTAGTTATGGCAGTATGTAGATAAGGAACAGACGGAAGTTATTTATCGTTCGTTTTATTGGCGATACGCCTAATAAGAAAGACAAAGAGGAAGAGAAATAGTTGGAAGAATTGAAAGGAGGTGGGTTTTGTGTGTATGTGTGTGTGTGTGGGGGGGGGGCTATAAGAGTGCAAGAGAGAGTTGAAAAAGAGAAAGAGAACGGGGGAGGGGGACTAATGGAGGGAAGGGGAGGGAGAGATGGGCGGGGGAAGAGAAAGACAAAAAAATATGAATACGGGACTATGCAAATGCTATAGATGAAGAAGTGTGGTATCAGCTCTGGAAAGAGAATAGGATCTCATCTATCCATCCATCCATCCATCTATCCATCCACCTATTCATCCATCCATCCATCTGTCCATCCATCCATCCATGCGTCCATCAGTCCATCCATTTATCATCCATCCATCCCTCCTTCCCTCGGCCCTTCCTTTCTTACGTCTGTCCATCTATCCATCCATCCGTCCGTCTGTCCGCCCATCCTTCCAACCACCCCTCCATCTATCCCTTCCTCCATCCATCTATTAATTCATCCATTCATCCATCCCTCAATCCATCCTTCTATCTATCTGTCCAGTCATTCATTCATTCATCCATTCATCCATCCATCCATCCATCCATCCATCCATCCATCCATCCATTCGCCCTTTGTAACAATCACCTGGACGACCAGTTGGGCCTGGGTGGATATTTGCCAGGCGGTGATTGGATTATCTAACTCAGCAGTGAGCTCAGGATCCCGTGAATTTGGTATCCAGATCTGTTCCTCCTCCCTTCTCATACCCACACAGCCGTATACCCACATCCCCACACATCCAG
>JBCEWB010151663.1:0-10670 GCA_039654565.1 Peronia peronii
TTATATGTTTTCATTATTGCCCCGACGAAGAGCCAAGCGGGCTCGAAAATTTGGCAGAGTATTAACAACAATATTCAGTCTAAGTTCTTTGTATATGTTATTTGCTTTTCTTAGTTTTTTAATTATTTGATTGGACAGTCGTATATATTTTTCGTAAAATCATGATCATCATCATTTGGCAGAAATGTCCGAAAATTTACAACATGCTGTCTAGCGGCAACTAACCTCATACACTATCAGAAGCAAAGACCAGTCTGGAGGGCTTAATATGTAAAAAACTGAGTAAAGTAAAGGTACTGGGCAAGTTTTCAAATCCTTTTGGTTCTTTGTAGAGGTAACCATCATATCATCATCATCATTTTAAAGCAATATCTCAAATTTCAAGACCTGGACTGTAGCCGACGGTCAACTTAATACATTAAAAGAAACAAATAGCAATCTGAAGTATTGGTCAGATAAAAATTTAAATAATTTGATAGAACTCATTAAACTTTCGAATCTGGTTGGTTCTTTTTCAGGGCAACAGAGAAAAAAGCATCATCATCATCATCATTTTATCGACCTGTCTGAAAATTTAAGACCAACTGCTCATTTGTGTTCGGATTTCACGGCACATCAGCACGATTATTGCTATACTATGGCTAGCATGGCAAGTTCAAACATAGAAAAGGTTGATCAAAATATAAATAAAGTATAATACTGTATGTACAATGTGTTTACGAGTTATAAAAGGAATATCAAAATGTGTTTATAAATTTGGAAAATCAAAGATTTGTACAGCGAAACTAACAAAAGACGGTTATAAATAAATATTATGCAGCTTCCCCTGTGGGTTGCCGCCTGCTTCCCTAGTTATATGTTTCAGTGGTGAATTTACATTCTGGCGCACAGACCACTGTCTACCAGCTACTAATTTAATAATTCAAAGAAACAAATAACAATCTGTAGAACTCGACATGTTAAAAATTGAATAAAATGACGGTACCAGCCAAATTTTCGAACACTTCTGGTTCTTCATAGGGGGAACTATTATCACCACATCACCATTTTATAGAAATGTCTTGAAATTTCAGACAGATTGTCTACCGGTCACTAACTTAATACACTAACAGAAAAAAACAACCATCTGGAGAACTCGATTTGTAAAAAAAAACTGTATAAATATGATGGTACTGGCCAAATTTTCAAATCCTGTTGGTTCCTCTTCAGGGCCAACTATCATGTTATCACCATCACCAATATCATCATCATTTTACGGAAAATGTCTTAAAATTAAGACGACTGTCCATCGGCAACTAATGAAATACACCAAAAATATTGAAAAACAATACGAAGAATTTAGAATTGTGATAATAAAGTTAAACTGATCTCGCTGGCCAAATTTTCGAGCCCCCTTGGCTCTTCAATATCATCATCATCATCATAAATAAAACAAGTCGTCATGGCTATCTTCAACCATCCGGGACCACACCCACACTGAAGAAGTCAGAATTGTGTCGGAAACAAGCACCAGACATTGAAGAACCAAAGCAATCATACCCGTTAAGAAAATAGAACACACACACTGCTTTATATTCAAATGGATTTTGTTAAATTTCTTTACACAAGTGAAACAATATTTAAATCAACATTAATAATTCATTCTCTTAACAATATTAACACTACATTAGGTATCATAGTTTTTATATATAATATTTTTTGTCTTTAATTGTCATTCCCCAATAAGTACCTGGGACAACCAATAGTAAACAGCTTCACATCATAACATTATAGACAAGACAAAGAGTCAAATATTAGGACCAATGGTCAAAATTTCAATACAATTTTCATATACCAGTTGTAGTTCTAGTTACCGCCATAATTTTTACAATCAATGAATAAATAAACAAAAAATGATTTACAAATACAATTAACTGACTTTTGTCTTAAATGTTTACACCTATTTGTTTCTAGTGATACCGTGTGCGTTTCCACTGAAGTCTGCTGACTCTGTCAGACTGACTGCATTACATTAATGTATGAATAAAAGATACATTGAATTTGCTTTATGAGACACACAGTGAAAAGGAAATGGTCTCTGTCTAGGGCGAATACAATTTTTGAGCATATAGGTTTCAAATGTCAAATTCTGAAGGTTTGACAGCTTGAACAGATTCTGAAGTTGAACATTTTGGAGTCAGGTCACTTTATGTTACTGAAACAGTGTTTTTTTATTTTTTTTTAAATCATGATCAATCAGAAACATGTTTTTTTTTTTTTTTTTTTGTCTTGGACATGTAAGGAAGGGGATCCTACTGATGAAAGCACGAAAGTGACTACAAAGTTGAATTGAGAAATGACTTGTCTCCTGAGAGCTGATTTCCGAAAAATCCTAATGGTACAGTGCTTGTTCACTGGGTGCAAGCAGTTCCATCAGCCGCTATGATGTGTTATATGGCAGACACAATGCACAACAACGCCGTGCTGAGTTATCCACTAACTTGATATGGTAACATAATATCCTATATCCTTTACAATACTTGTCAAAGTAAAACAATAATAAACAACAACAGTCAAGAGATAAAATCAGAGGTGGGAAAAAAAAAAAAAGGGAGGGGGAGGGGAGAGAGGGGATGGAGGAGACACTGGGGAACAAGGAGAGGGATGTACATGTACATGTGAACACCCACAAACTTTCTTTAATTATGTACATGAGATAAAAACACTTGATAGCTAAAAAACAGCAAATGGCAGCTAGGGAGCCTTCACAGTGACACAGAAAGCCAGTAAAAGCTGACAATACAATGGACAAATATTGAAGTGAATTGAATTGAACCAAATCTGTTCTTCAACACAGTGCTGGCGTCCATACAACGGACAAAAGGCAAACATTGAACACCTGATCTTGTTATTTTAGACCAGTTATTAGAAAAGACTGCCCAGCTTGGCTCCATATCAATGTACATCACGTGACTTGCTTGACAACATCTAAATAAGCTAAACTTGGCTCTATGATGAACTGGATAAAAAAACCCAACTACAACAAAATGAAAATGAATTGGACTGACACTGCTGAACACATGGGCTGTAGACAAAACGATGGGAGACCATCAGTACAAGCAGAACCTTTTGCAGACCACTATATTTCTCTCTCTCTACAAATCCACTATTGCTGTCTTTCACTATTATTTGATCACTGCCAAAGCTCATGTGTGTACATACAAAACTGAACGAGGAAGCAAAACCCCATGCATGATCTGTCAGTTGTTACTTACATAAATAATACTTTGACAGGGCTGAAAAATGCATCAAACATCTGGAAATCCTGACACCAAAATATTCTTAGACAACAGGTCAGCATAGGAGCCATTCTGAGTTGAAACCATTGTTATCAAAGCACTCGATATAAAAACAATTGAAAAAAATAAAAGGAACATTTTCTTCTATAACCACACAGCCACAATCTCACCTCAGCCATGGTTTTTCTTCTTTCTTTTCCTTTTTTTTTTTTTTTTTTTTAAAAATATATGCTGCTAGGATTGTTTCAACACACAAGGGTATGGTAAAAGCTTGAAAACGAATAATCATCATATGTGCTGATCGATATCTATGTGAATATAAATGATCAATATATATTTGTACAGAATAAATTAAAATTTAAATGGCAAAAATCATATTCTGACTTCTGACACAGCTTACATATCATTCCTGTCAGTTACCTCTTTATCAGTGCGTTTTCTCTATTTGGTCAGAAAAGAAACTACTACTATGAAAGGAATTTTAACTCAGTGTTGTGCAAATTCAATACTTAGATTGCACTCTGAAAAACAATGGCATGGAGCTAAAAAAAATTATGTTTTGATGAACTTCACAGGTAAATTTCCGTTCACTTTTTATTATGATAAAGTCTTCATTATAATTTTCAAAAATCTTTGGAAAATGTATGGCCAATGTTCACAGTTCTCATGACATGGATGACCTCATGATATAAAAAAAAACAACAATACATTAATTCACTAAACTGAAAAAAAAAACCAAACAAACAAACAAAAACTGAATGTTTCTGAGCGACTATAAAATAAACACTCCTGATCTAGTTTTAGGCATTATATATATTTAGCACATACTTTCTCTGACACTTTAATGATGAGTACATGTAAGTTCAGAGACACTCAAACAAAAATGAATTATAAAAAAAATATATATATATATGTCTTTATTATAAAAACAAAAATAGAAGTGTTTATTTAGCCCAGTGGAACAAACTGAAGCCAACAAGACATATGCTAGTCACAGTCAAAGAATCAGGCATTGAAGCTCACAGACAAAAACCCTGACATTTGTGCCAGCTGAGAACATATCTGATCTGAGAATACACACTTATCAGCATTGTGGTATGATTGGTATTATGACAATGATGCATTTACTTCAACCAGACCGGATCTGTTACTGCTGCTGCTTGAAATCGGAAATTGACACAAGATTAAACAAAAGGATGTCTCGATTTAGCAGACTGATTTATGTCACTCCCCATACAATTACAATTGGCTGTAAATCACCCTGCATATCTGATATTTAAAGTATGTAAAAATTCCTGGTCCAATAGTTGCATGTTTGAGCCAGACACTGCACTGAAAGGCTGCAATTACTAAATCTTTGAGATATGACCTCTGTCTCTAACTGTGTGTTAAGCAGCCAGTTTTTTTTTTTTTTTTTTACAAACTATGAATATTGCCTTGAATTCTCACTGTATCTGATATAACAAAATTAAAGTTATGATCTAAAAATTCTCTTGTGCAATGAATAGTTGCCAACTAGTTCTGAAATACCCGGATAGTGACAGGTATTATACAATATTAAACTGAGTCTTTAATGAGAGTTTAGATGTTATCTGCATAATTCCTCCATTCTCTGAAATCCTCTTCACTGACAACAGTTACATAAAACCCTCAAGTTACACACGGACCAAAATATATGCAAAAATAAACCAAATAACAAGTCAGATAACACATTAAAAAGCTTTGCGTAATATTACACACACAAAAGCACCTTTCATTTAAAGCTCAAAATTAAATTCTGATTTACAAAGTAAATCCTCTGCTGTGATACCAAATGAAATAAGAGTTGTGCTATATTAAAGTTGTCAAATAAGGATGAATGTATCCCTCATCTGATCACTCCTTTTGTGAGACACATCTGCTGCTAACCAGTTCAAGTTCTGCAGTAATAGCATGTCAGGTCAAAGTAAACAAAACTTGAAAGACATTTATAATAAAATTTGAGGAGGAAAGTACAATTATGTTTAATATTCAATGATCCTGAGAACAATGAACAAAATATGGGACAAATGAACAGTCCTGACATTTTTTGTATTTCTTCAGAGCTGAAATTTTCTTTAACACATTACTTCTCTGCTATGTTTACTGATTGAGTTTAAAATTATGGGAGAAAACTATCAATAAGGAGAGAAATGGCTAAAGAAGGAATAAGATACACTGTATGTTTCAGATATTCCAATCTTTCAAAACAAATATATTATGCACGACATCTGTACTTCACATCTTCTATCGCTATGAAACATCATTCTGGAGACCAAGAAATGTTTGACTGAGATCAAAGAGCAAGCTATGTATCTGAGTCCTAAATTTCATCTGGGATTTACATGGATTTTCCCACTTCTGAACTTGGTTACATAATTGCAGAGAGCTTTTTGAATAAATGGCAGGCAAAACTGATCTTACTTCAGCATCTAATAGAGTGGAAATCTAAGTCAATCATTTCACAGATCATTCTGAGTATGTAGTCAGTTGTATGTCCTCATCCCTGGCCAAACAGCCTGCAGATAGGATGTTCATCCTTGTCCCATGGCAGTGCTATTTAATAGTACTGATCAAATAGTGGAATCAGTAACTGGATTTTGGGTTCTCAAAAATATAAATTGTATGTGTTCTTCTTCCTTACACCTTCAGTTAGGGATGCAGAGATTATCTCAAGGTGATCGCAGGATTCCCCATATCATGCTGAACATGTTGTATATGCCGAAGTTAAATGTCCGACACAGTGAAAGTCCAGAATTTGGATCAGTGTATTTGTCAGGATATTAATATTAATACATATTTTACACCTTGTCTTGAAGCAATTCACCTGTCCAATTTGCGAAAATCTATTCTCACAATACCATGACACAATGACAATAATGAGAAAAAAAACACGTGAAACAGTGTTAAAAGTGGACTCCTTGAATTACTTCCCCACTACAGCTTTTACTCTTAATGAAGTTCTGTGTTCCAAAGGCAGCTTTGATCATGAATATAAGCAGTGACAACTACAGCGTTATTAATGATTGAATCACACTGTTTCCCTTGAGATTAACAAGGCAATACAGAATTTAAGGAAAAAATGGGGTCAATGATTTTATCCATAGGACATTTAACAGTAATGATTCAGATTTCATCAAAGATAAAAATGATGAGTGTTACAAATCAGAGGTAGATCTCAACATTTGATATAATTTTCATAATTTAACATAGCTGTGTTTAGTAAAAGAAAAATCTTCTGTGCACAATCTGTCTCCATAAACAGGTCAGAATTTTAAAATACTGAATATAGCAGTGAGTCCTTTTCTGAGGTAAATGAGGTGAAAATTACTTTATTTAGTGGTTTTTCCAAAAATTGCAAATGTGTTTTTTCTCATTTTTAACTATCAAGAACCAAATTATGTATTCAAAGTTTCCTAATGATTTTTATCTGTAAGCGGTATAAGCATGAATTCATAGATCTTTTGATTTACATCCCAAGAATAGCAATGAAATATGAAATAGTGAGAATGAAAAGGTCTGTCATAGGTGCACTTTTAGTTCCATCTCTTCATCTCTAAATCTACTTTGTGAAATAGAACATGCAATGTAGTTCTAAATGTGGGGTTACCAACTGAAATGTTGCAAATTTTCTTGTGCTAAAAAGAAACAGAACAGGAGACAGATATAGAACAAACATAAACAGGTGAGAAAAAAAAAAAAGGCAAATTGGAGAGGGAGAGGAAGCACACACAGAGAAAGAATGAACGAAAGAGAGAGAGAGACACAGAGAGAGAGAGAGAGAGACACATACAGAGAGAGAGCTTACTGAACCAAACTGACAAACTTATAATGAAATAATAATAAAAAAAAACGAAGAAAAGAAAAAAAAACCTGACTGTGGAAGAAGGAAGATTAAACAGGTCAAGAGCTTATATAGAGAAAACAAATACAATAAATCACTATAAGAAAATTACAACAGGAGAAGTAAATCATAAAAGTTTACAAAAGAAAAGAGAAAAAAGAGGAAACCACGTAAGAAAAGATTGTAGAAGAAACTACTTCAGAACACATTCTGACTGCATTTTTAAATAGGAAATGTTAAAGATACGGTTGTCTATATTATGCATTACAGTTTCTTCCTTTAACGTTCAACAGCAGAACAGAACAATGGGGATGTAGAAAATGGTTGGTACTTCTCATATCTGTCACCAATGTTAACCCCAATATCTAAAACAAAATGTTTTCAAAAACCAGTTATTTTACAGTGTTTCAAAACTCTGTCAAAAAAAGTAACATTTGGAATCTTGAACGTATCAACATGCGCACACAAATCTCACGTCAAAATGTTCAAGAGCTTTGCAAAAATGTAAATTTATAGAACTCTTGGCCTGAATCTGTGTGAAATCAAGAAATTTAACCAACTGGAGTTGATGCAACAAATGAGATCCTGAGTTCTTCACCACCTTTTGTCCAAACAGAGCATACCTTCTAAGAAACATACATTATGACTGCTTCATGGCCTATTTTTTTCTACTTTGGTAAGCAAACTTATCTCAGCCAATTCTCTAGCATTAAACCTCAGTTAGATATCTATTAAAGCAAAATTGACAAATGACAAAAACTTTCCTGCTTTCACTCGTCAACATTAATTTTCAGAATTTCATGGTGGGTAAAGATAAAAATAAAGAATAGAAGGGAGGGAGGAAGCATTTGGTCAAAAGACAATCACTAAAACATTCCAATTCACATTAAAAACAATCAGTGACAATCACGTTTCTCGACTCAAACTGTAAATACCACTAAGAATTCAAGTAAAATCTTAACATGAAGATAGGCAGCAGTTCAGAGTGCTAAACTTCAAAGTTACATAAACTTGCAAGTTAAAAATGCATCTGTACACTCAATGATTCATGAAGCAATGAAATAAACGTTTTGACAGTTAAAATGTATCACATTCTCAACATTTTTCAAGCTTGATAGGCGGGTGGGAAAAAGGTCCCCCATTTTACTGAGAAAAAGAAAAGATTATACAGATAAAATTATACTTGCTTTGTTTCTATCAACACATGGCCATTAAAAGTTTTTTTGCCCTTTAGTACATACATATATTGAATTTTTCAAACACTTTTATACAGAACATCATCCCTCAACAGTCGCTATAATATAACATGTTACTGGAGAGAAAGGTAAGCTGTTGTGTAAAAACACGATTTACTGACACAGACTGGCTCTCCATCCAGCTGACCAGGTTTTCTGTGCCATCAAACATTTTAGATTCTGTGAAAGTACAACATTCAAGGCCATCCATTATGCCATGCCTTTTTGTGGTAACTGATCATCACAATTATAAACAACGTGCCGTTCTGCTACCCAAATCTTTCCATTCCCTTCATTAAAAACTGTCTCCAATCTCATGCCTTCACTACATGAGTGATTATTTCTTCAACAGTGACTTGCTAGCAAACATTCGGTTCTATTACTTTTTCAATATAATAGATGAAAACAAAGAAAAGAGTGGCATCCCTGGGGACATTAATAGAGATAAAACTCTAGGTTGTCAGTCATACTGCTTCTATATGAGTAAAGATGTATGTCATGATGAAATAGCAGATCAAACCTGCCTATTCATTCTACATGTCATTTCTTTAATATCTGAGCCTGGGTGAGATGGGCAGAGTTCTTAAAACACAGCACATTAGCACATTTAAGTTACCGCTACACTTGTGGGAATAGTTTGGAATGAGGCAAATAGTTGATCTTTGATCAGTAAACTGTTGGTGAGAGGTGAACTGGATCCAGTAGATCCAGCAAAGCCTCACAATTAATGGGGTTTGGTCTAGCTCCTTTCATATTTTCATGACAAGTGGTGGACGCTGTGAACAGCCATGCGTAGAGAATCATAATGGCCATGGGTACAGTGTTACTGCTCAATATATGTAATGACTGGCAATTTCCTCACTTCAATGTGTACAGTTACGCATAGACAAAAGCCCAACAAAGGTGAAAATCCTGAATCCACACCTCCACTTTTGTAGAAGAACTGTGAAAGCCTCAGTTTTCCATCTTTTCCCTAAAGTCAAATGTCTGTCAATAAAACGTGTTCATGTTTTTGCTGTGCAATTTCATAGAAGCGTGGTTGAACCAGCTTGCATTTATAGAGAATTCTGATAAAATACTTCTTTAATAATCCTAACGTGCAAAAGATTTGAATCTTTGCAGGAGTTCTGCAGCAGTTTCACTAACTTTTCAGGTTTAACTCTAACAAATACGGATTATAAATTGCAAACTATATGACACATAAATAACTAAACACAAAATCTACTTTACCAGAATTAAACAAAAGCAAACTGGGGGTTGCCCCAGAAATGCAGTTCTCACTCACTCAGTTAAATATGAAATCCCTGCTGCAGTAGTTGGGCTAGAAATTAAAAAAAAAAACAAGCGTTTAGCACTTGTTTGATGAAAGGTAAGAGACAATATTTTTCAACTGTCTTCATTCAAATTACAGCATTGATATTAGTGCTGACTTACTGTTTGTGTACAATGCCATCATATGATACTCATGACAGAGTAAAATACAGAGGTGTTGAATGGCAATTCATGACCAACATTGAACTGAAAATGTATGTCCCAGTAAGTTATAAAATCTACTGATTTCTTCAAGGTGAGACTATGACAGTCACCAGACTGCTCAACTGACAATGTCAGTCTGTGGAGGGAAAATTTAACATTCTATATCTGCTTAATGCAACTGAATGAGTGGGTATCCAAATCATTTTGTGTATATATGAATTATCCATAGTGATACGAAATGCTGGATTTTGGAATGATGAAAGTAATTCATACAGTTAATTTTGGGATTCTGCTATTAAGTTTCACAAGTCACAGATCTAATCCATGGCAAAGAAATATTGACAGTTTGGCTTTATCTTGACAGTTAGTGACTAATCTTCAAACTGTTTTGAATCTTTTCTTTTTTGAGCTTTTATCATCAAGCCTGTTGTAGGTTCATAGGTTCTGGTTCCTTTTTGGAAACTACATGTTTTGATGGACCTGATATCCAGAGTTGAAATCAGACTTGTCCTGTTCCCTGACACATTGCTGTGCACATCACTTTTTTCTCACTGTAATCAATATAAACTGGAAATAGACTTGTCTCGATTAGTGCATTCTGCGAATTCCCCGGTGTCTATTTTTAGAAGGTGGGCTAGCTGATCGCACTGCGCTAAACAATCAGGCCAAAGCCTACTCATTGAGGCTTTGAATCGAGAGGATGGTTAGCAAAACATGCTCTTGTGGCGAGACTAAAAGCGACTCAAGGCGAAAAGATCATGAGGATATGAAAGTGGTGACTTTCAAAAGATTTCCACTGCTCAAAAAAACAACGAGAAA
>JBCEWB010151673.1:0-10670 GCA_039654565.1 Peronia peronii
GTCTGTCTGTCTATCTGGTTATTGGTCTGTCTGTCGGTCTGCATGTCTGTCTGTCTATATGTTTATCTCTCACACACATTCACTCCTCATTGATTTCACGACAATCCATTTATAAATTTTTTTTCAAGTTCATGTTTCTAGGTTTAGACGATCAACCTCCCCTCAGAAAAATAAAAAACAAAACAAAACAATCCGTTCAAACATATATAGAACAAAACTTGCGACTAGTGCTTATCCATATCTAAAAGAAAAATACAGGATAAAAAATAATCACACACACACACATACAAAAGAATTGTAGAAAGTTGGACAACCTGACAATCTGATCCCTCAGAAAATTGCATTTGAAAATTACTAAAATTGCATTTGAAATACTCAAAGTTGCATACAAAAATCCACAAACCTGAAGAAAAAAATGCAAGCGGAAATGAAATTCACTCCGCCCCCTACTTCTTATATATTTAACGAATATAAGACAAGACACGATGAAATCAGGCGCTCGTAAAACTGAGGCGACCGGAGAAATCGCTTGTTTTCAACAATGAATGAATTTTTAACACATTTTTTCCTCGAACTTTTCTATATCAATCTAAAAATACATTTCAGAGTTAAATTTGCTGAAATAGATTGAGTAAAAGCCTAAAAATTGCAATTTAGTGGCATGGCCCATTAAGGATTAAGAAGGATTGACAAAAGTGATCAGTCATTTTCTCACTAAATTCAGCTGCAGCAACAGGTCACCCCCATCGTCTTTAAATACCAATATCTTGACTTCTGCTTAAGGTAGAACCAAATTTTTTTTACACACACAGATGGAAATGAATAATCTTCACAGTGATACCAATAAATTAATATGCTCGAAATTTGACGGGAGCCTGATTTCATCGTGTCGCATCTCATATAACATTTTTATGCCAGCAGTGAACAAGTTCAACTGTAGTTTGATATATACACATAAATTACGATATACACAATTTGTATAATGAAAAGATCCTGGGAAGGCTCATGAAAACAGCTAAATTATTTCATACTTAGTATTTGTCCAGAACAAATTTCATACCTCTTTTATTTCTGTTCCTTTGATTTTTTCAACATAATATGTGTGAAAGTGTTTCACAACTAATGATGATTTATTGAAAATACCAACCATAGAAAGACTGAGGGACTGACAAAATTGAAGAAATAGGAAAGAAAATTAACAAGGTTCATTTTTACAAGAAAAATTTATGTTAACAAACTGGCTGAAATTGTATATAAGATTGAGCAGCATACTGTTCCTGTACGGTGCGTGAACTTCGACACCTTCTCTGACACAGTAGTAGAACACAAGATTTCATGTTCCTCCCTAATTACATCATCAACAACACTCACTATTTTTATTATTTGGAGGGCATCTAAGTTCAATAGCCTTTAAATCTATTAAGTTTGTCACTGACAGTGAAGAGTTTTAGTCCTAAATTTCCCACTCATCGTAACTGGGTCAAGCCAACAAGTGTGGCAAACTTGCGGCCGAGACAAGGCTAAGGCCATGGGTCTATGGAATTTTCCGGGATATTGGTGAGCCCTATTAGAGTGTGTTAATTTGTATATGGAAAACAAAATGAGTTCAACGTGTGTAGGGTAGTTGAGTACGGCAAAAAAACAAACAAACAAACAAAAAAACACACATTATAGCTCATGGGTAACGTAACCGGGCTGGACATCAATAAAAATGCCAATTTTGTACAAGTTTGATAAATGGTATTTTCAAAAATTCATTATAAAAAAAAAAAAAAGCAACTATCAATAAAACTATCAATGCGTTTTATCGTCAACAGATTTCGCTTTTCGTATTTTAGAAACTTTGTTTTCTAGTCTTATTTTTCCTAGCTCCTCCAAAACTTACCAACATATTTTCATGATATTTCGCATACGTACTTTCCTTGACGTCATAAACAAAATGGGAGAAACTTTTCATTCTAGCTCTTTCATTTTCTGAGAAAAAAAAAAACAATGAATAAAATTGCCAATTTTGTACAAGATTAATATATGAGATGTGACACGATGAAATCAGGCTCTCGTCAGATTTTGAGCATTTGGAGTTATTGGAACCAAAATTAAGATTATGTATTTCCCTTTCTGTGTATGAAAAAATTTTTGTTCTATCTTAAGCAGAAATTGAGCTATTGGCAACTAAAGACGATGGGGGTGACCTGTGCTGCAGCTCAGTTTAATGAGAAAATGGCCGATCACTTTTGTAAATCCTTATTAATCTTTGTTAGCCCATGCCCCTAAACTGCAATTTTGGGGCTACTCAATCTGTTTCAGCAAATTTGTCTCCGAAATGCATTGTTAGGTTGATATTGAAGGGTTTTGCGGAGAAAAAAAAAAAGACGTTAAAAATTCGTTCACTGTTGAAAAACACGTGATTTCTCCGGTCGCATCAGTTTGACGAGCACCTGATTTCATCGTGTCGCGTCTCATATGCATTTTCAAAAATTCAGAAAGTAAACCAACCATAGATAAAACTCCTGTAGTTCCTTAGAGATTGGAAGTTAAAAATGACATGCAAAGTTTGGAACGATTTGATGTAGTGATAATGCAGGAGACAGATTTTCAAAAACAGGGCAAAATCCAAGATGACAATCGTTTCCATGATAGCCAGGCATGCTGGCAAGTTTCAAAAGTCATAGTCTGAATCAGACAAACATGCCGATCACACATGCACACAGTGAAATGACCTAAGGTCAAAGGCAAAAAGAAAATGTTCAGGTGCCGCCTCTCCTCCCTTAACTATGTTTTTTTTTTAAATATCCATCGTAATTGTTGTGCGAAAAAACGTGTTCCATCCAGTCCTTTTAATGACCGCGTCAAAAATCATACCATTCTATGGTTTATATTCAGATATAATATTTTCTGTGAGAAGGTGTTATCAAATTAAATCAACAGTCGGTCCTTTTGGGCTACATGTCATTCTGCGAGGAATCGTCCTAGAGTGGTCGTGTAGTCGCCGACAGACTCGTTTCCTGAATGGGACTGGAGTTGTCGCTCATTTGTTCCTTAGTGATGTCCAACTCTGCAGCCAAGAGGTACAAGTCGGATGAAGTGTGTAGTGAGAACTTAGTGTAGGTGTAGGACGATTCAGGTTAAGAACAGTCTGAGAAGTAGTAAAACTATGATTTTGTCATCGTAATATACAGATCAAGTTAATCTTTGCATTTGTTGACTTACAAAATGAAAAATATGTACCCCAAAATCGCTTTAACTATGGATTTTCTACAAGTTAAAATAGCCGAATCCTTGTCAGTGTTTTGGTCCTAAATGCACGAAATCTTTAAGTTATTTCCTTTATTCTTCATAAGATGTGAATGTGTGTGTGTTGTTACATTATCTGTGAATAAACACTCAAAGCCATAAGGACACAAACACAAAGTATTTCGGTCACTCTGACCTGATTTAGCAGAAGACTTTTTTTCATGTGAAAATTTCTGTTTCGAAACATTTGCTATTACGGTTTTATGATCTCTCATTTTAAATCCTAGAAGTATCAAGAAGCCGCTCTGTTCCAACAGTTTCATTTTATAGTTAGTACAAAATAACTTATACAAATTCAATATTTTTTTTTCATTGAGAGGGGGCCGCTTACTGGGGAATATTTAAATATCACAATGGCCTAAAACATCATTTACCAAATAACAAAGCGTTATCATAGTTTTCTCGATTCCAGCGCATCTGCTGACATTTTTAGAGTTGACATAATGAACGCAATGCTATTTTTGGAGAATGAAGCAAAACAAGGTGTTGTCTTTCAATAAGGAGGGAAGTTATATTTGGGGTAGGTGGAAAAATATAATTGTAGTGTGATGAAATAATCCATTCATCAAAGGACTCAAAACTAGTGGTGAAATTTCATAAATCTGTCGGTTTATAGCACAACTCGTTATTGAACCATTTGGTTATATTCGGCACAGTTTTGGCGTATTTCTCCAAATTCCACAATTTTTGACACACTTCACAGAAAGGCACCGCTCCATAACGATAGTGCATGTACCGCACTTCCTTCTTCTCGGTAAGAAGTTTGTAGTCTTCAAAAATGGAAATATATTTATCCTTTTCTTGCAACATTTCAATATATTCTCCTTCATGGCGAGATAACTCTAACAGCCGCTCTGCTAGTTCTTTGGGCGAGACAAAGTCTGCCGTGTTGAGAAAAGTGCTGGGCGGCAAGTGTTTGTAATATGTGTCACTGGCTCGTGCTATCAAAACCAAATTGCTTCCGTAGAATCTGAACAATTTTTCAGTAATATAGTCTGTGCAAAAGGCACTCTCAAAACTTAGGTAAAACCTGTATTCGTTTTGGATCACTTCGAGGCATTGGTCATCCGATTTCCGAGCGCATTTGAAGGGCCCGCATTCTCCGAAGACATCTACCTGGATGTAGTTTTTCAATTCTCTCACATATCTTTCCCGTTCTGAATGCGTATGGCAATGACTCACCATCCAGGCAACCATCTTGGTTTTGTTAGCCACAATGGCGCGGTAGTCCTTTTGTACTGGAGCGTTCCTACGCCGTATCAGGCCGTAGCTGTCGATAATGTCAGAGTCCAGGCGATAAGTAACCGTCCAGTTGAAGACATGTGTCCACTCTGGGGAGTAAAGGGGGCTGTTTTTGACCCAACCTTCTGGCTGCTCCGGCTCGTGGTTGTGAAAGATATAAACCTGTCCCGGCGGTCGCTGTACGGGCGCTCGTGACATCATCGTTGCTGAGGGGGAAAGAGAGAAAAATGTGGAAACCATTCCATAGCCATTTAACATTTTCTTTCTTTCTTTCTTTCTTTCTTTTTTTTTCTTTCTTTCTTTACATATTTATTATTTATTTATCTATGTCTTTCTTTCTTGCCTTCTTCTTTCTTTCTTGCTATCTTTCTATTTTCTGTTTCTTTTTGCTTCTTTCTCTTTCTTTCTTCTCTTTCTCTCTTTCTTTCGTTTTTCTTTCTTGCCTTCCTATCTTTCTATCTTTCCATTTCTTTGTTTTCTTTCTTCTCTCATTCTTGTTTCTTCTCGCCTTTTGTTTTCGACTTTTAGATATTTCTTTTCTTTTTTTTCTTTCTTTATCTATCTCTTTCCTTTCTCTCCCTTTCTTCTGCCTTAATTCTTTCTAATATTCTTATACTTTTTACATGAAATCATGATGTTAGAAAAAGTGTGTGTATATGGGAGGGAATGGCTTGGAGGACAAGGAAAGAGAAGGCTGGGGGAAGGGGAATAACCAACCAGCAAAGGCTACAGCGGCACTGTTCCCTAGATGGGTTCTATTGGTGGTGATCACACAGGGAAACTCCGGGCAGAACCGCAAAGGTCGGAGTTCGGGAATGACCGGCCAATAGCGGGGCTTGTTGTACCACAAGATGATCTTCCTTCTCTCGATTCCACTCATGTTCCAGGTGTTCTCTTTGCCCTCGAAGAATACCTCCTTTTTAAAGGGAATGTAAACTTCCATCGTGTCTTTTTTCGCCGTCTTGTTGTTGTTGGAACTCTCAAAATGGTGCGTGTGGTAGACTCGGAATTGAACGCCGTTTTCTTCTGTGACGTCTTCGGACGCATTCGTCCAGATGGTTTGAGAGCCAAAGCCACTATTGATCATTTCTGTCAAAAGCATCTGGATGATATATTGGGGGAGTTGTCGCCCTTCCTTGTCTTGAAGAAACTGACTCACTTTAATGAAAGCCACGTTAATCGGAACGTACGGCCCCATAAGGCGCATGTGGTGGAGTATGAAAGCGATAAAGGTCTCATTGAACAAGAGTCGTTTCCAGTCTTTTATTGAGACTCTAAAGTAGTTGCCAAACTTTTGATCAGCAGAAAACTCTCGTGAAGCCGAGATGTGGGGAACATTTTGAATAAACTTGAGTGCCTTTTCCATGTTGCCTTTATTGGAAGATGTTGGTTTCTCCCGCAGTGGGGAAGTATATGAAGGGGTCCTGGCACTCCAAGCTGTAACAATAGGCTGGTGTCTGTAAGTGTAGTAGATGATGAACCCAAGGCTTGTGATCATGAGGAGTAATAGCAGATAAAACTTATTCTGCTGACCTCTTGGCAATATCTGTGAAATAAAAATGATAAGAATAATAATAATAAAAATATCAGTAGCAACAACAAAAGAGGACAGCAAGAGGAACCATAACAAGAATAACAATTGAAGCAATACAGTTTTAAAAAAAAGATCTTTACTGATAATAAGATGATGATATTAACCTTTGCGGTGAATGGGTTTGAACCCTAAAACGATTATCATGTTTTCTCATACACGGCACAGCCTTTGTATGTTATTTATTGATGAAAAAAAAAAAGAAATTTTGTCAAAGATCAAAGTGGTATGATTAAAATTGATGACAGACCACAGGCTTCCTCGAAAATATCGAAAGTCTCGTTTTTTGTTCTTGTTTTTTTAAATTTATTTATTATTTATTTATTTGTTTATTTATTTGTTTATTTATTTATTTTTGATATACTATTTTTCTCACGTCAAGATAACTGACGGATTAAAGTGTTTTTGTTTAATGAACAATAATCGTTCAAGAAATGTGCACCAAATTGTTCTTCCCCTTTGTAACATATTATGCTCACGCCCAGCTCGTCTATATCCATCAAGGTAGAAAAATGCCTTAATTGGTCCACGCACTCTAAGCATGAAAGACGCACAGAAACCGATCCTAATAAAGTCGATCGTGATGATAGATAAGACTTCGAGGTTAAGCTGAAGTGTTTGGTGAAATCTGAAGTACACTTTAGTAAAGGAACTTAAATAGTTTTCTATGATTGAAAAGCTGATTGAGGAAGGCCCATAACTGTCTCTCTCATGTTACTTGTAATGTGGTTTTTTTTTTTTTGAATTATCGATCCTGACAGAGTTTGCTGGTAATTATCATTGGTTAAGAAAATGCCTCGCGAAAATTATTGCATACACCAAAAATGGATCTTTCTTACTTATCTGGATTGCCCCTCAGTGTCAAAGACCGTCAAAGCTGCTTCATAAAACTTGACTTTCAGTTTATAAGAGGGACATTATCTACTTGAAGTCTGGCCAACCATCAATCCTGATATTTACTCTCTCGTCTCCAGTTCACCACTGACACCAATTAATTTTCAGTGACAGCCTTTTGGATTATTTTTAGATCAAGAAGACTTATGAAGATGGCTGAAAGGCGAAGCGATAATGGGATTATCTGAACTTTTAATGCGTGCCCAATTTGGTCAAGCGATTTTTCTTAGGGCTAGGGGAGGTAAGAAGATGTTGCCCCGGGGGGTGGGAGGGGGGAGTGAAATTTGTTTGGAGTTTTTGACATTTTTTCCCCGGCAGCGACCGCTCCGTGTACTCTTCATCCAAAATTGGAGAAAGCTTTAACTGCCAAGAGGTCTTCAATTACGACGTGTAACTGCTGCAAACGAGATCTCCGAAATACTTTCGACATTATCCCTGAATACTATACATCGCTCCCTCTACTCAAGATACCAGCTGAGGGTGGAGTCACTAAAAAAAAGCATATTGTAAGTTCTAATCCTTCTCATCTTTTTGTAGTATTTGAACCCATGGAACGTTCGTTGAGAAGTACAGGCCTAACCCCTAGGCCAGGACGTTTACTGGACTAGCTTCCTACAGTCTCCATGGAGGTTTCACACTTTTTAACTAGGCATCTTGCTGAGTCTGAGATGACCATTCAATGATGGTACTTCATTGCTCTTTTTGTTTTAAATTTGAATTTCCACAGTTCAACCAGATCGGGCAACCACGAAAACGAACTGGTGTAGGTCTAGTGTGCAGTTAAAAAATGATGGCATATTTTTCTCAAAAAGTTCTTGAAAAAGGAATATGAATGAAGAGTTAACATTTATACCTAGTTTTAGAAAGTCGAACACAGAATCAGACGTCCAGCTCCTACAGAGCTGAGACATTCTGTTCTTGGTGAAGACAGTTATTTTGACCATCAGCCAACTTATCTTCCTTTAGTAAAGGCAAGCATTGTAAAGAAGGAAAAACGTCACTTTTTCTCTTATTTTTCAAATACGCATATTCACTTTCTGAAA
This sequence comes from Peronia peronii, assembly GCA_039654565.1. Taxonomy (NCBI): domain Eukaryota; kingdom Metazoa; phylum Mollusca; class Gastropoda; order Systellommatophora; family Onchidiidae; genus Peronia; species Peronia peronii. Next base: position 8,065 of record JBCEWB010151673.1, read on the forward strand.
TATTTGCAAACTGATTTTTTTTCTCAAATGATTTTTTTTTCATAATGTTTTGTTTTACGTGTTTCCAACAAAAGGAACAAAAGTGATTTTGTTCTTCTATATCATAGTGCTTTTGTTATGCACCTTGCATTTGGCAAAGGGAAGTAACTTAGCGAGCTGAAAAAAAAAAAGCTCATTTACATACTTTTCTAACTCGACCCAGGATAAAATGGGTACCTATTGTTTACAGAGAATGCCATTGTTAGATTGATAAGAATTTGAGTATCTGACAGCAACAGCCAGCCGCTCTTTATGTTTTCCAGGAAGTTGCAAACGTGCATTGGTGTCTATGTTCGTTCTGTAGGGATAATACTGGATTATGAAACAGTGAAAGGCTTTTCTACAAAGGGATTAGGAGTGTACAAATGTCATCTATAACGATCTAGTTGTGTTTTTTTGTTTGTTTGTTTTTTAAGCCTTTCAATCCTAAGACAATAGGATTATCTCGGCCCTATATGGTTGCCTTTTTTTGCTGAATTTTTTTTTTTGTGGGTAGAAATTTGGAATTTGGAATGTTTTCCCGGACAACGGCATTCTGCCTACTATTTATTGATTATTATCTGCCAAGGGTTCTTGACGCGCATAACGAAATAGAGTTGCCATTATCCGAGAGGGCTAGACGTCGGGCTTCCAGCCCGGAGGGAGTTATAGGACCGTTGAGTCACTGAAAAATGCAGGTTTTCGAGCTTCGTGTCCTTCCATCCCCCGATGGAGGACCCGCGAGTCTTTCCAGGCCACAACCTCACCGACGTGAGTTGTTTTCACCATGAAACAGTCGCCACATCACAGAGCCACAGTCAACCCCTAACAATCTAGTCATGTATTGTTGTTATTATTGCTACATGCATTATTATTATTAATATTAATTTCTGTTATCAGCAATATAATTATCAGAATGAGGCAATGTGTTTTTGATCATTTTTTTTTTTTTAATCTGATGCTAGTGGTGGATAATTTTGTCTACATGTAGTGCGAACATATTTTATATACAAGAATAGAAGAGATCCCACTGCCTTCGTGGGAGATTTTTTAAAATATTGGTCAAACCGATACTGCCCTGCGACTCAAAGTGTATGACGAGCGTGCACACCTCGCTGTTGATATTTTGGATGATTAAACTGAATGTTACTCAAAAACAAACAAACAAAAATGTGTTTGGCGTTTTGAACGCGTCATTCCATCGAGGGTACAATTAGGATCAAACTGTCTCGCGACTTTACTATTCAATTCAGATCTTTATACAACAATGTTACGTGCCAAATTTCATATGGATCCATTCAGCAGTTTTCGAGTCCATGAGCCTTTTCTGGGTTTTATTGCAGATTTATAGTATAGACTAGAAGAGAACCCAGGGCCTCCGTGGGAGATTTTTTAAATCTGCGACTTAAAGTGTATGGTAAAGCGTGCGCACCTCTATGTTGATATTTTGGTTGATTAAACTGAATGTTATTCAAAGAAAACGTGTTTTGAACGCGTCATGTTATCGAACGTACAATTCGGATCAAGCACCCTTGCGAGTTTATTATTCAATTATTATCGTATTTTTAGAATAACGTCAAAGATAATAAGCTTTTTTTTCAGGTTTATGTACATAAAAACACAGATCCATATGCAACAATGTTGTGTCCCACATTTCAGATGGATCCATTCAGCAGTTTTCGAGTCCATAAGCCTATTGTGGGTTTTCTTCCAATTTTATAATATAGATATATTACTTCATATACTCTGTCTCATCAACTGTGAATGGAATTTTCCTTTCAGGAGAAAATCAGATCTAATAAAGCTGATCTCATCTTATTATTCTTGGTCGCTTAAGGGAAACATCCAACTCACATCTAAAAGTTTTTACCTGGAAATGTGGGCAGGCTTAAATCTAGATTCACTTACTGGGATTCCAGGTCTCATATTTCAACCCATGAGACGTAAACTTCTGAGAATATATGTAGATAATGTCGCTTTATGATGAAAGGCATCGTAAAGTGAATAAAAATCATGTCTTTCGAAATCTATGGCAATCGATTGTAGTAAAAATGCTCAGATTATCATCGCAGACTATGTCGGCTAGATATTGGATTCCGTCTTGTTCCCATCTTGGCTTTTTATGTGTTTCTGAGTGCGGTTACACAAAAACATGATATCCGCTGTTTCGCACTCCGATGCGCATACATGATCATTTAAAGTAGATCTAGTCAAATCTCAATACGATCACTAATCTAATGTTAGCATACCATTCTGTCTATCTAACTGTCCATCCATGATTCATCGATCTTTCCATCCATCCACCCATCCATTCATCCATCCATCCATCCATCCATTGATCCATCCATCCATTGATCCATCTATTCATCCATTCATCCATCCATCTCCATCCATTCATCCATCCATCCATCCATCAATCCATCCATCGATCCATCTATTCATCCATCTAATTCTCTGTCTGTTTCTCTGTCTGGATGTCTGTCTGTCTGTCTATCTGTCTATTTATCTATCATCTATCTATCTATATCTATCTATCTATCTATCTATCTATCTATCTATCTATCTATCTATCTATCTATCTATCTATC
>JBCEWB010151684.1:0-10670 GCA_039654565.1 Peronia peronii
ATGGATGGATGGATGGATGGATGGATGGATGGATGGATGGATGGATGGATGGATGGATGGATGGATAGATGGGTGGACAGTGGACAGACGGATGGACGGACGGAGGGGGAGGGAGGGATGGGTGGATGGATGGATGGATGGTGGGACGGATGGACAGATGAACGAGGATGGAGGGATGGACAGATACTGACAGATAGATGACTAGAGAGATAGGAGAGCTAGAAAGATTACGAGTGCAGCTGTCCTCCCTCCTATCTCCTGTATCTCTTTTCCATGGGGCCGATGAAGATTGAGTGGATCATTTTCATTCATCTTCCACACCTGTCATCGGCTTATCCCTCTCCTCCACTTTCCTCGTCTAACCCACTCCGGGCTCTTCCCCTCCCTCTCTCTCTCTTCCATGACCTCCTCACCTCTCTTGACTTTCTTATTCTGTCTATCCCTTGTAGTAAGGCATCCAGCAAGCCGCGATAGTACGAATGGTATTGCTGCTAGCGCTGTTGCAGTAGTTGTTATTGTTGAGTTTGAGCACTTTGGCCATTTAGCAGCAAGTCACTCAGGGTATAGAATTCCCTACCACTCCAGACTTCTTCATTTGCAGCGTCTGTCTTTATTTGCCCATAACACACAAACAGTAGTGCGTGGCTGCGAGCCATCTTCTAAACCAGCAGTTCTAACTTCTGATCACTGTCGACATATCTTATGGTCCACACCTTCATCTATATTAGATCTATATAATGCGAATAAGCCAAAACTTCAAATACGTTATATCCAGAAATCCTGCGCTCAAAAATCGTGAAATTTACTTACTGAAACCTAATGTAGATTCTTGTTTTTTAAACATTGTCAGGTCAGTCAGATCCCTCAGTGAATTTGGCTCTTAGATATGATTTTTCAGTGATGCTTGACAAACTTTAAGACGCCTTTTTGCCTGAAATGGGCAGAACAGAAATATGAATCGGAAATAGTTGAGCAGTGATATTGGTCCAATTTATGTTCTTTCTAATTCAGCACTGTAGCAAAATTGACATACACGTATTTAGAGTTAAACCTGTTAATCTAAAAATCAATTCACAGTAGTTGTGCAAAGCCTGGGTTTTTCTACTGATTATAATAAATCAAGTTCAGACTATGTTGGAAGATTAACAGATTTTCTCTCTCTCTCTCTGTCTCTCTCTCTCTATATATATATATATACAAGATTTGGCGTGTGGGCCATGACCGGCCATCATTTTGCATTTCATCTCACCCCAACAAGCCATTTCTTTCCACAGTGTTTCAAACTACTGTTTCGTAGCATTCAGTATAATCACCATTGTTTTTCTTTTCCTTTGGTTTGTTTCGTTGGTTCTTTGTCCTTCTCTCTCACTTTCTTTCTTTCTGTCCTTCTTTCTTACCTTTCTTTCTTTCTTTCTTTCGTTCTTTGTTTTGTTCTTTCTTTCTAACTCCCTTTTTGATTTTCTTTTGTCTTCCATCATTCTATTATTGTTCTTTCTCTTTTGATGCTTTTCTTTCTGTTTATTTAGCCTTCCTGTTATCTGCAATTTCCCACATATTTTCTAATGGATTTTTGAGCTACAGCAGCGCATACTTTCTCAAAGTTTTTAATTATTTTTCCTTCTCCGGTTATCTTGTGACCTTTGCCCTCTCCCTGAGCCGGCTTCCTCACAGCCGGCCTTGTGTGAAATCAGCTGGTAGCCGGCTGACGATCAGCTGATTGTGCACACTCCCTCCATTTCCGCCAATGGCAGGTGAGCTGACCCGCATTCCCCCAATCAGAAAGCTGCTGCTGTACCCGGGCAAGGGGTTGGGGGGAGGGCGGATGGGGGCGGGGGGGGGGGGGGGTTGGGGGGTTGGGTGGTTTTCTATTTTGTGTCTGGGAATTGCTAGATGATTCGGCCGGCCTGCGTTCGTTCTTCTCGCCTTCCCTGCGCCTTCCCCAGCTTCTCACTCCGTCATCTCCCCACCCCCCTACCCCTCCCCCCAACTCCATCCAGGACCTCCTTCCCCTCTCCACGCCACCCTCCACTCTCCGCTCCATTTCCTCATTCTCTCCATCCGTGCTCTATCTTTGCCCCTGCCTGACCTTGATAGTATTTCTTTGATTTTCATGTCTCTCTTTTCTGATCCTCATACTTTTCTTCTCCCTCTGCTTTCTTCTCTTCTCCGTCCTCATTCTCTCTTCTCTCCCCTCACTACTCTTATCACCCCCCCCACACACACACACACACACACACACACATTTTTTTCTCTCAGTTAGCGCTCTTTTCCTATTCCCTGCCTGACCTTGGGATAACATTTCCAGTTTTTTTAGTATTTTTTAACCCACCGACCCCCCTTCCTCCCCTGTACCTTTTCTTTTTTTTTTTTTTCCTTCTGCATTTTCTGTATTTTCTCCTTTTTCCCACTTCGCCCCACTTCTTTCTTTCAATATACCTTTGATACCTATTGCTTTTTTTCTTTTCCCAATCCCTCCCACTGTCTCTTTTTCTCCTTTTTCATTCACTCACCGCCTTTCCCCCATCCATTTTCTTCTCTCAATCCGTGTTCTATCTTTGCCCCTGTCTGACAGTGATACTGATGTTATTCCTTGTACTTATTTTTCTATCCCCCACCTCGACTCCACTCTCTCACTTCTCTTTTCATGGCCATCTCACTCCCTCTTTTCCGTTCTTCATCTTTTTAGTAGTTTTCTGTCCTCGTACGTTCTCACCAGCCCCTTTTTCTTCACTCTTACCTCTTTTCCCCGTTTCTTCACCAGTTTCAACCGTAATATGACAATACATTGATAAATAATAGAACATGTTTTATTGTGCCTTTGGAAACGAATTTGTCAATCTAATTCATAAGTTCCTCATTGCATTTTGTACAGGCTCGCCAGTTTTGTGTTGTTACGAAAGATTCGACCTCTTGAGGACAAAATATACGATGTTGTGTGAAGTGTATAGCCTTTGTCAACTTCCCAGTGGACAATGGCTTGTGTCAACGGTCCGCAGTAAGGATTGGGAATGTCAAGATTAAGTTTCCAGCAAAGCAATTCTCTTTCTATCAGATGTGGAATTCAAATGAGAAATTTGTTATTCCTCCACTCCAGAATTACCTTACCATCAGCTGAAATACCTGCTCGATTACGATTTACCAGAATGAATGGCGTATTATTCAGCTGTTTTCCTGATATGCAATAGTATTACTGTACTAACAACTAAGTAACTGAGTAGTCAACTAATTAATTACCTGTTAATTTACTGGCAGATGAACGACGAACTGACTGACTCACGGACTGATTTACAACCAACCAACCGATCGACCGTCCGACCTACAGACTGTTCAAGCAAGTAAGCAGCCAACCAACCAACCAACCAACCAACCTACCAACCAACCAACAAACCAACCAACAAATCAACCAGCCAACCAATCAACCAACCAACAACCACTAATTTTCAGCGGATAAGTAGATGAGTTGACTCCAGCCAAGCAATCAATTGGTTTACTGAACTAGTTGTGACTCATGAACAAAACAGGGCAATAAATGGAGAAGAGGTGGGGAAGGGGGAGGGGGGGGGGGGGCAGAAAGAAAACATTGACACCAGGTGGAAGCAGTTACATAGAAACGGTGTATGTCTTAACGGGTGAGAACTGAATGGTTAGTTGCATCATCGGTGTGGTGGTCCGCTTTTCTCCACGTGACTACAGACATTTTCTAGGTCACACAGTGAATAAGTGACAGATCTCAAGGCCACGGGGTCACCGCGCTCCACTGCTGGGGACACGCCCATCTTCTTTCCTGTGTAGCGGATGGGGAGGAATTAGAAAGGGGGGGGGGGGGCATGGACTTGCAGGAAATGATGTGCACTTACATATTTCTATCATGTTGTGACATACTCTTACTCAGAACACAACATTAAGCATGTTCCAGTGAAAGAGATGACAGACAACCATTTCATATCTTAAAAAAAGAAATGGTGAATTTGAGAAACCAATCACAAAATTTGTCGGTCTCTCAGAAAACAGTGGCTTGTGATTTGGATTCTGTCAAAGGCATAAAGAGGTGCTTGCTTAGATTAGATTGATCGACCCAAATAACATCTAGAATGTTGAGAAATGAGTGTGTTCTTAACCACGTTGTACTCAAGTAGTGATGGTGATGAACACTGTAAAATGTCTGTTCAACATTGTAAGTTGTCACTTGAAGGAGACATTCTGCTCATTTGTGCACGTGGTACAGAGCCTACAGTGCCGTGAACAATTCCTGCAGCACGGGGTATTATTATGCATCATAATATGCAGTGCGTGTACTAGCATACATAAGGATAGTAAGAAAGATGGAGTAAATTTCCATGCATTTCAGTAGGATAGATCCGATATTTGCGCTACGCAGCCAGAAAAAGATTCAGAACCAGTCCATACCGACTGTCGAACTCTCAGATCTTACGACTCCAGCTTAAATTCTGCATGAATGGAGAATCTCATCAGTGATGGGAATGTTTTGTGCCTTTCCACAGCCTAGTAAGAGGCAGTGGTTTTCATCATAGAAAAGACAATAAGATGAACTTCAGGGTTCGGCTCGGTAGTGAGGAAAGTAAGATCTGAACTGATGATGTCTGTCCAGAATGGACCAAATGTTTGTCCACATGCAGTTTGTCATCAGAGACCGACAGTTTCCGACCAACGGGCCATGGGAGTTAAAGAACTGAGTGATGCCAGAAAAATTGTGATCTACAACCTGGTTATGATGCATGCAGTACCTGCAGATATTGTCGTATCCCGACCTTTTCGGACGATTCCTTAGCTCTTTATGACAACTGACGTAACTTAAGCCTCTGACCCTGAGATACATTTGAAAGCAGTGTTACAAAAGCTCGTTTATGTCACCGGGCAATGTTTTATATTTGTATCCGTGCAATGATAAGTGGTCAAGGAATGATGCTGATAGCAGTGCTGATGTATTTAAAGATTAAAAGAACACGACGTACAGGGACATGTCAGTCAATATGATCTAGTATGATTTTAATTAGTATTGTCTTCCCTGGATCACTTGCGAATTGTCTCTTCTTGTGCAGTAAAATGACATTAGTCATATTGGCCCAGTAGACGGAGATGTGCCTTTGAAAGCTGTGCTCTGCGTCTACAAATGGAAAATTATTAATGTTCTTCACTTCGTGATCCCGTTAAATCAGCATTTTTGCCGGCCACACACAATATCATAAAAGAACTAGGAAGATGAAGGCTGTATGTGATAAATAAAAGTGATATGAAATCTGTTTGTGTCGGACGACTCCCATAGAAAATAAGAAATGCCACCTTCATTTCCCCGCAGGGATTCCCGAATGCAATAACACATGAAATCTTGAACACCTGGGTTTTTCAGGGGGCCAGTCGGAAGTGGAGAATATAATTTTTTTGTTAATATAAGAATGGCCTGTTGTAGTTCACGTCTGTCCTCCTTCCAGAATGCTAAGGACAAAACAACCATTTATCACAGAGGCTGATAAATGGCAGGGCACCAGCTGGTGATGTTGTGCTGACTGTGGTTCTCACCCATCCCCCATAGAATTCCGAGGTCCCTGGTTCGCCCGGCTCTCGCTTGTGCTCGGTAAATCGGGTTAGCTGACCCGGTTCTATGGTGTACGTGCTGAGTACATCAGGTCAGTTTACTCCACAGCGGTCGCTAGTGCGCTGACGTCAGATATAAATTTGGTCAAAACGTCACAACTCCTCCCCCCCCTCCTTCCCTGCCCCTTTTTCCAACCCCCCTGCCCCATAGCACCTCCTCTTTCTCCTCCGGTTTTTTCTATTTCTGATAGTCTCTCGTATGCGGGTATACGTTTATGTTACAGAAGAGATTGGCCGACGGAAAACATTTCTGGACCCTGACGTCAGCACATGATGACCTTTGCACCCGCATGCACAGCACTCTCGGAGAGCACGTGCGGGTATGTCATAATGTGTTTCTTTTTTCTTTTGATTTACATTTTATTTTCATTGTTTTCTTTCTTTTTTTTTTTTTTTTTGTCAAACTGGTTAGCAAAATTTTAAAGGCTGGTGGATGCGAGATAACCGCAAAAATAGAAAGTTTATTCTAGGAGACAAAGACGTGCACAGAACGTTAATTTAATGGTGCCGACGGTTACGAAGTTATAGAGTCACCCTCTCTTTGTCTCTGTCTCTCTCTCTCACACACACACACACCCAGCCACACACAGACCCGTTCTATAGCCTTTAATTGCAGTAAGAAAGTACAGAGTATTTTTTTTCTTCTTCTTTTATCTTTTTTTTTTTTTGCAATGGACTAGAGTAACACACCTTTCTTTTTTTTTTTCAATCCTGAGAAATTAGGATCATCTGGGCTTTAACTGGCTGCCTGCTAGGTTTGTTTGCTTGTTTGTTTGTTTGTTTGTTTTTGTGACAATTTCTGTGGGAAGAAATTTGGAATTTTGGAAATTTTCCCCGGACAGCGGCACTCACTCACTCTTCATCGATTTTTAACTGCCAAGGGCTCATACTGTGCGTAGCATAACCACGGGATCTCCGAAATATATTTGCCCTTGTCCAAGAAGGCTAGACATCGAACGTCCCTACCCAAGAAGCCAGGGGACCGTTGAGTCACTCAAAAAATGCAGGTTTCGCTCTTCTCATCCCTCTATTCCCCGATGGCAGGATCCGTGAGTCGAACCCGCAACCCACGACATGGGTTTTTCGCCTTACCATACGACCACTGCGACCCTTGCAGCATCTGACGACGTGGTTTGATCTGCTGTTCCATTTAAAATATTTGCATGGAAAGGTGTATCAACCAGCGCACCAACCAACTAATTCAATGCTTTTTGCTTGATTCAAATGAGAGAATCACTGTACGTTAATATAGAATTATACATATTTGTAGTATGAACCTTGTGTTCGTATAACCCTATCATAATGTTGACAAACTAATTTGTTTGCTGAGAATTTGTTTGCTGAGTCAGCACCATGCAGATTGAACAACCGTGACCGATTCTCTACGCTAGGCTGGCCTGAGTCATCACGATTGGCACGATAAAAGAATGAATGAACCCGATATTGCTCAGCGCAGACTATTATATCACATAACCCTCTATTGCCCTGTGCAGGATGTTTGTGTCATATAACCCTTTATTGTTTTGTGCAGAATATTTTTCACATACCCGATATTGTTCAGTGCAGAATTTTTGCATCACATAACCTATTTTGATCTATGCAGAATTTATGTGTCACATAACTCGATATTTCTCAGTGCAGAATTTTTATGTGTCACACAACCCGATTTCAGTATGTACAGAATTTATGGGTCACATAACCCGGTGTTGTTCACTGCATAATTTTGATATATGACAGAACTCGATTTTGATCTTTGCATAATTTATATGTTACATAGTTCGATATTGTTCAGTGCAGAATTTTTATGTGTCAACAACCCGATTTTGAGCTGTGCAGAATACATAACATCATATAGTACGACATTGCTCGGTGCATAGTGTATGCGTTACTTAACCCCATTCTTACCAGCGATGAATAGAAGGATTAACTCCAATATTGATCCATGCAAAATACAACAGTCTTGTGCCGTTCTATATACGTCTTTCAACCTCCCGGTGGAGGTTATCTCGAGGATGTGTCTTGTGCCATATGGATATCCCAGTACTGCAGACTGCGAGCTTGTTCATGCACGTTACGCGTGAGTGCGGGCAGGAGAAAGATCGTGTACAATTCTGGGTCAGACGTGTCTCAGCGCTGTATAAACAATGGCGTGTCTGAGTCATTGTTCGATTATTCAAGTATAACATTTGACTGAAAGGAGTATATTAATTATCAAGTCTTTTGATTAATAGGAGGCATGAGAGTTGGGGTTGTTTTTGATCCCTTCAACCACATCGCCTTGCTAGACACAAGGACTGGTGAACAAGCATGATGGAGAAGGGAACAACATTGCATTCCTTCTGTTTACCGAAAGTTTGACAAAATTATTACAACAAGAAAAGAATCATTTTTTTTTTTTAACACCATGACATTTTGAGAAAAACACAAGACTTATTTGCCTCTCTATCCCTTTTTCTGCAAACTGAGGGTCTTCAACAGCTCTTATGTCTAGCAAAAGGAATTACATTTAATGAGACTAGTGAAAAGCTAGTTCTGGTAAGCCAGTGGATTGATAGGATTAGGATACCCTTAGACGTTTTGGTTAATCGGGCTAAACTGTTAAGTGTTTTGATGAGTAGGATGGATATCTCATCCCGTCTGGTCCGTTCAACCACTTAAAGCAAAATAAAATTAACAGACAGACAAAAACACGGTCAGTAAAATGATTTTAGCACAAAAAACAAACAAACAAACAAACCGCCTCCATATCATATTATAAAATTCGTCATAAGTGAGCGAACAGAGTCAGGTATGTGTGGATATTTTTTTTTTCTTTGCCCTCTTCCCTCTCCAATTTGAATTGAATAGACCATTTTGAGTGTTCGTTGTTTGTTATATTATAAATATAATATATACCGGCATAATTACTACTGAACTACACGATCTTATCATCTCAGTATTTTTTTAAATTTTATTTTATTATTGCATACATCAAATATGCTGGTATCATTTTTCCTCGGGTGACTGCATTATGAACAGAGGAAGATATCGGAAGTGTATAATCCAAATCTCAGATGCTGCAACATTGACGCTACTCCTCTCGTAGGTTGAGAGTCATGTTCTCAATGCCATAGATGTCTTACCCAGATTACTTTTGTTTTGTTGCGTAGCCCACATGTAATGGCTTAGATCAATTTTTGGTTATGCAATCTAGAGAACGTTTAATGTAATGCCTTTGTTTTGCAGCAGCTCTGTAGATATTCGCTGCATTCAGTGGCATATGGGCAAGTCATGCATTTTTGTTTACCACAAGGTGGGAAACAATTTTGAGACCTGGATATTGTTTCTTCATCGTTTTCTGACCAAAAAATTGAATAAGCCTGGAGGAATTTTCCTATCGGAAATTGGGAGAATTCTTGGGCATGCTTTTCTTCTTTTCTGATTTGGTCAGGGCGTCTGTCTGTTTGTCATACTAATACATAAACAAGAAGGCAGTCAGTGTTTTTCTGTCTGTATCTCAATAACTCATATCTCTTCATAGTAGTATTGTTGTTATGGAGGATTGACTCAATCATATTTGGAGTTAAATAAAATCATCTAAAAGAAATCACCACTATCATCATAAAAATAGTAATAATAGCAAAATAGTAACAATAAGATCAAAATAAATGAAAGATAGTGACAATGATGATTGTCGTAACAAGAATTGACAATAATTATTATACGAACAATAATAATAATAAGAAGAAGAGATCTAATAATAAGCATCATCACACACACTGTATGAAAAACACCCAAACTGTACCATGATAATAACAAACCGTCAAACGTAATCTTTGTCAAATTTAATGTGGGGCTCATAATCACAGGAGGAGGGGGGGGGGGGCCGAGGTGAGGAGTTCGGGGAAAGTGTGCAGAAAGAAACACATAGGGCGTACTTTGGTTAACTCTTCCGACTCTATGGCATGAAAGAAAGCGCCTCTTCGAACTCCACAGCCCCAGCGTCTCATTGGTGAGTGGGTCAAAGCTGCAGAATGAACTTCCTGTGGCCAGGCGACTGTCAACCACGATCAAATTAACTGTGTACATTGTGTGGGCACTTTACTAATACATTTCCTGTGCTCTTGGACCGTCCACCGATCTTGGATATTAGGAAACGCGACTGAGCCGATATTTTTCCATTTTAACCCTTTCTTCACCAAGACTCGCATTAATTCACTTCATTCTGAAGTTTAACTTCATTGTTATCCATGAAGCTTCGTAGTCTGCTGACCGAGCCACATGTCCATAGTTTTTATTGAGATGTTGTGATGTAAGTCTTCCTGACGATCGCAATATTAAACCACATCTATAAAGTATAATTATGTAGCCCGACAAAAGAGCTCTGGACGTGTTTACAAAGTCAGCTGCATAATATTACTTGCGCTTAAGCTGTATGTGAAAGGAAGTGAGCGTGTGGCATTCACACGGATCAATCACCTAACACTGATGTATTGTTTCTGACTGCGTTTTATGAAGTGGTCAGGAACTGGTCAAACGTTAAACCTTAAGTCAAACGTACTACTGCTTAAGATCTGAATATTTTTATTATAGTGTTTATGAAGTTTAGTAATGAGACTGGACATTAAATGAGAGAATTGTGTTGTTGGTTCTCGTCGTTGTTGTTGCGATGGTGGTGGTGGTGGTGGTGGTGGTGGTGGTTTTGTTTGATTTGCTTGGTGTTTAGTTTTATTTCGTTGATGTCATTCTGTCTCTTTCTCACAATCTTTCTTTTTTTTAGTCTCTTTCACCGCTCTTTCTCTTACGTCCACTCTCGCTCCCTCATTTCTGTAACCTTGTTTGTTTCTTTCTCTCCATCTCTGTCATTCTCTGTTTCCCATTGCTTCCCTTTGATCTTAGTCATAATTATCTCTTTCTTACTGTTCTTCATCTTTGATTTTTTTCCTGACAGAACAGTTCTGTCTATATATTTTTATCTATATATTATATATATCTATATCTATATCTATATATCTATCTATCTATCTATCTATCTATCTATCTATCTATCTATCTATCTATCTATCTATCTATCTATC
>JBCEWB010151695.1:0-10669 GCA_039654565.1 Peronia peronii
GTCTGTCTGTCTGTCTGTCTGTCTGTCTGTCTATCTATCTATCTATCTATCTATCTATCTATCTATCTATCTATCTAATTGTCTCACTGTCTGCCTGTCTGCTGCCCGCCCGTTTCTCTGTCTTGTCTGTCTGTTTGTCTATCTCTGTCTGTCAGCCTATGTGTCTGTTTGCATGTTAGCCACCTAAGTGAAATATCTCTCTCAGTGTGTTTCGCCAGACACGTGCCAAATCTCTGACAAAAAACCAATGTTGCTTGTCTTACCAAGCGCCTAGAACTGGTCGAAGAGAGATAGTAGTAGTATCTACCTCATACGGTATGCGGGAAGACCCGTTTGTGAAGAACAGAAAGCCCATCGTTCTGTGTACCATTTTCCTGGTATTAGGGTTAGATCAGCTTGATCATAGTAATTCGGGGTTTTGGTAAGCCTGGACATGATTCAATTTAGACACAACTGCTGTCGAGTATAAAGGAGAGCTGTTCTGTACCACCAGTACCATTAGTTTGTTTGTCTCAAACAGAGCAGATGCAAAGTGACCTGTGAACATGTTATATGAACACAATGGTCCTTCAGAAGACATTATTCACTGTGGATCCCGCAGGCTAAGAGACTGAGAGTTTGTTCGGGTATTTAGGTTTACCCAGACAATGACATTTATATTATATTAAGGTTTTGTTACGAAGTTTATGGTATATTGATGAAGATGACAGTGCAAATGACCATAACGACAGACGGTGGATTTGAAACTATTTCGTCTTTTTGCCTTGGCAACAAATCTCCTCCGTCATTTCTACCGTTAGGGAAATACAACCCTGAATATATGGCATGCACGGGACAAGAGCAGGTCAGGCAGAATGAGAGAACAGCAGCAATCATCACAGAATGCCCCCAGATACAGAGTGAGAGCTCCCAGAGTTCACACCTTGGTCTGACAGATTCATATTCTGAAACTGATCTATCTACCAGCCGGAATGTTTCAGTTCCACCCAGAAGACCAACCACATCCACGTGGAAACTTCAGCCTCTCAGATTTGCGGAAAAAGAAGTCTCCGATAGCTGCTTTGTCACAAGTACCTCGGGTACATCCGTGCCAAGAACAAAGAAAGGGGTACACTGGGCCGACACTGCTGACGTGTATGTCGATGATGAGGAGTATAAGCGCTATAGGAGCATTCTCTTAACTCTAAGAACGCCAGATCCAAACAATTTTTCCATTCTTTCAGCAGCTGTCAAATTCATGATTACTGACTGTGACAAGGAAAACGGCCATATGGAGACATTGATAGCCCTTACGACGAATATGTTAAGGGTTACACTAAATCGTTATCCAAATGCCGAGGAATTGTTACATGCTCTTATGGATGCTGACTACAAAGAAAGAGCCATTGTGACTGCATTTATCCAAGAATGTCATACGCAGAGAGGAAGAGACGTCCAAGATTCCTTATTGAATGCCTCTGAAAATGATCAGCAAAAATTACGGCAGAGATATTCACATCATCATCATCAACAGACATTTCATCTTCAACAGCAACAACGCTGTGACCGACAACAACAGCAACGGCTATCCCAGGAAGAAGACATACACTCACATGGCATAGACACAGCGACAGGGAATCTGTTACCATCACCTACAGGTGTTCTGTTACCACATGCAATTGCTGGGAGTGACGCAGTATATGACCCAGTATTCACACCACCTACCCACCCTGATGTGTCAGATAACATAGACCCATCAGGAGGCAGCCACCTGCTGTCATCTACAAATGTTTTGTCAGCACAGGCTTCTGCTGAAAGCGACTTGGAATCCACACCATTTTCCCACTCTGATGTGTCCAACCATATAGACACTGTAACGGGCAATCACTCGTCGCCATCTACAAGTATTTTTTCAGCAGAGACGGTTGCTGAGAGAGACTTGGAATCCGCCCTACCTTCCCACTTTGATATGCCAGAGACCATTGCTGAAACTGCCTTGGAATACACGTCATGTTCTTTATCGGACCTGCCAGCTTCACCATGTCTTAAAGATTCGGATCTTCCTGGAAACCATCCTAGGACTAGCGTCAACAGAGATCTAGTCATCGGTACTCTCCGAAAAGAACAAGAGATTCTCAAAAGATACTTCACTTGTATTTCGTGCTGGGTACGGCCCACTGAAATGATATTTTTGCCATGTGGGCATGTGAGTTTATGTACTATATGTTCAAAACTTTATAATGTTTGCCCCGTGTGTAACAAAGTTGCTATAGGAGAAGCTAGAATTTATTGGGGATAATGAGTATCAAGACATAGCATTTAGTTCACCGTAAAATTGTGCGATTTGATGAACTGGACATAAATCTGTTAGAATGTGGGGACTTATTTTTTTTGTATTGTTTGAGGTTTCTGCCTGAATCTTGTATTTTTATATATGTATATTATTATTTGTGTTTATAATTATGATGCCAAATTTTGATTTGCAAGTAACGTGCAATAGTAAGTTATAACATTTTGACAGTACTGCATTTTATGACGTTTGAGAATTAATGGCTTGTTAGTTTTTAAATACAGTGTATTAATTTTGTTTCTGACTTACTCCTAATTGTTGTGTCATTATTGTCGTGAATGAAATATTCAAGATCTGACTCATAGACAACTCCAAACTGACTTGATATATTCGTAAATAAGAGAACTTGAATTATTGTTTTATCATGGCAGGGGTTTTCCAAGTTTAAACTTTACTCTGAGAGCTGGCCTCAAATCATTTACCTGACAGACCTGTGGCCAGACTGTTGGCAGAAGGTTCATTTAGAAGAGTTATAAGACCTTCTAATCTATTCATCATACATGGGGTTGTTGTAGGCAATTGCATTGTGACAGGTTATTGACGAATGGATGGGCTGAAAAAGTTATTGATGGTGAAAATTTTGCTGGATAGTCCGACCGACCGATCAGCTGGTCGACCAACAGATTGATTTGATTGATTGATCGATTGATTGATTTGATTTCATTTGATTTGATAGATTGATCGATCGATGGAAAAGAAGTGGAATTGAATGGAGGATCAGGATAAGGAACTCATTGTTAAGAAATATTCTTAGATTGTGTGATTGACTATCTATTTGCAAGTTCTAGGTTTGAAAAATTTGAGTTTTCAATTATTTACATGTTTCACAATTTTCTTTCAGTACTTCGGATAGGTGCTTTTATGTTAGAAATAATAAGAAACATAATTAGATTGTGTGCTTGACTATCCTCGATTGTACGAAATTGTATGTTTTGGCAGATTGAGAGACTTTTAACAGTGCAGCTTTACAAGTTTGTCTCAGACATTAATCTAGTAGGTTTGAATATTGTTGATGATACTTTGTTTGGTCTTTAGTCTATCTGTTATCAAGAAGGGGAACTCATTATTTTATATGACAGTGATAGAGTGTGTTGAAAGTCCACTTAATTTTGCAAGATATTAACTGAGGGCAGTGTAACTAAGAAAAAAACAGTCACAAGTATTCAAGATTCAGAACACCGGTACAGAATTGAAGAGCTTTTTTTCCAAAACGAGCTGTCCATTTTCGTTGAAAATGGAGTTAACTTCACACCGATGGCTTTGTTCATCTTTTAAGGCCCAAACCTGCTGACGTTTCAAAACCAACAATGTCCGCTCTCAACTGTAGAGTCAAGTAGTGCAGTTTTATACAGGCTGTCAGACATCTCCAGCTCTTCGAAACACACGTAGTCCTTGCGCAAGCGCTCAGCACGGGTCACTAAGATGTCATAATTATCTTTTTATTTTATAACTTCATTTTGTGTGTCTGTGTCATGAGAAGAAAATATGAGACAGAGTGTGCATAGTACAAATGAGGGGATTTATGCCAGTTCTCTTTAGCTTCAGCATTTTGTATACCATGAAAAGCATATTTAAACAGAGTACACTAGTAAGATGAGGTTTATATAATATGTGTTCTTTAGCCACATCTTTTTGTTTGTCTGTTTGTTTGTTTGTTTTGTTTTGTTTGTTTGGTTGGTTGGTTGGTTGTTATTGTGAAAGACAATTTACAACAATATGCAGAGTACATACCTATAATAATATGAGAAATTAGCTTTTTGTTCTGTTTAAGCCACATTGATTTACAGGAATGGGTTTGAATGATATTTTTCACTGTTGCTCTTATACATTAGCTTATTTGATTTTTGTTCCGTTCACTTTTTGAGAGTTTTCAGAATAATTAAAACACATGAAAATTACACAGATGGGTTTTCATTGTCATTCTTATACACTTCTGTCATCAGTGTCATCTCATCATTACGTAGTGTTCACCACGAAATCAGACAGATGTTGAAGTTTACAAGGCTCATGTGACTAAAACTATCCAAATTTTCCTGTTTCATATTGAAAATAAACTTGCCTATGTTATTTTATATGAATTAAATATTATTGTGAAATTTAATTATGCCCAGCAAAAACTGCCTTTGTGTCATGACTGATTCTCTTTGGTTAAATCAGTTTTTCAAAATAACCTTAGTTCATGGACTAAGAACATTTTGCAAAATCATAAATTTCATCATCCCTGTCATTTTTATCTAAAATTGCATGGATCTCATTCAGTATGTGTGCAAAGTTATTCTACAAATACTGTAACTTTCTTCAGAAAAAAAAAATGTCTTCCATCTCGTCTGCTCATAATTTAAAAGAAAAAGAAAAAGCAATGCCTAGTGGCAAAAACTGTAAATTGGGAGTTTAGGTTGTCTTGGAAACCTCACTTCAGTTCTTCCCAGTTAGATGTTTGTTCAATACTGAATTGGGTATCGAGACTCGCTTTTGAAGCAAACCAGTCGATATACCTTTTATAGTCTATTCTGCTGCATGTTGAGACAACAGCCAGTCGTCTCTTGTGCGGAGCCATGATATTCCATGACTCACATCATATGCAGAAACCCTAAAATTGTCAAGGGACCGATCAGTCAGCAAAGGCGTCTCGCAAAAATGTACTTTTGAAATGTTATTTTTCCAAACAATATTCAACATAATGAGAAATAATTCCTGTTAATGTCCTCCTGGGCTTAAAATATCATTTCTTTGACTAGAATATTTAATAATAGTAATAATAATAATAATAATAACTGGCATTCCGACAGTTTCTATTGAATCGTTTAGGGTTAGCCAGTGTTTGACTAGAAATCCACCTCATGAGATCTGTTTCCCCGCCGTCCATGAATAACAAAATATTCAAAGCTCAAAGACCATCTATTTTGCTCTACTATAATCGAGCTTTACAGAAGAAGGTGAGATTTTCTCATTCTAGGAATGCTGTTGCGTTTTTCTTCTCTTTCTCTTTTATTGTTGTATTATTGATGTATTTCTTTCTTTCTTTCTGTCTTTCTTTCTTTCTTTCTTTCGTTTTCTTTTTTCTTTCTGTCTGTCTTTCTTTTAACCTTTGGTGAAGTTACTGTTTGATTTTGACGGTACATTTTATTTTTGTCAGCCGTTGTATTGCAAATATATTTATTTCAAAGATTAATTTTACTAAAGATTTACATTTGCAAAGGAAATTTGCCTATGATTATAATCTGTCTTTTTGCCTGTGATCATAATCCGTTCTTATGCTTGAAACTTAAAATATACGACAAGAACTTTCCACTGTCAAGTTTGGCATGTCCATGATCCCTTTTCAAACGTATTAGTGTGCCTTGCCATTTTATACCTTTTTATGTACAGTGTGAAAAAGAAATAAAGTTTTTATCTGTTGTTTGTTTTGTTTTGTTGTTTTTCATACTCCATTCAGTACCTCTCTTTTATCCACCCGACGTTCTTCTGTTTTCACTGAACATTTTCAATCTTCATCCAACATTTTTCTGTCTCCAGTCATTGTTAATAGGCTGGATAGACAGACAGACCGATGAGTGGATGGATGGATGGACGGACTGACGGACAGACGGAAGGGATGACGGACGGACGTACTGACGGACGAACGGACAGATGGAGGGATGAATGGATGGATGGATGGATGGATGGATGGATGGATGGATGGATGGATGGATGGATGGAAAGAGAGAGAACACTTCAGCTTTCCCCTCTTTGCATGAAATTTCAGCTGTTTTCGAACTGTCCGGGCATGTGTTTGTATGTTTGGAAGTAAAGTGTGTGTGCGTGTGCCGGTATTATATATAGGTGCACGCACGAGCCAGTGATCCGGTGATTGTGGCGGCATGCTTGGCTAGACTGATCACAACTGCAACAGCTCGGTCGTGTACTAAATGCCAAGAAGGAGCGGCCACAGTTATATTGGGAAGTTAATCTTGCTCCTCATAGTTGCTGCCTCAGCGGATCTCTGTGCCAGAATCTCTGCATTGATTGGTTCGACATTAGCTGCTGATAATCGTTGGTGTCTTGTTGTATGGTTGTTATGTTCCGATGTTACTGGACCTACACGGTTTGTTTACTTAAACCATCGTTGTTCGTGTTGGTTTTGTTGCTTTGCTGTTGTCGTTGTTGATGTTGTTGTGATGTATGATACCGGGGCATTAAGATGTGCAATATGCTTTTATATTCTTGTTTCATTTTTTTTTTTTTTTTTTGTCTTTTTCTCGTTCGACCTTTGATGCCTTCGCTCTGTATGAAGTTTTTAATACCGCTTTGTACAATAATTTCCCTATTGACTGATGTGACAATGATGGTTTTTAGATGGTAATCGTTGGTGTGACTATGATGTCCTGACGTTCCTTGGCCTAAGTGGGCTTTGAGTTTCCTGAAGGAGCCTTGTTATTGCTGTCATTATAACTTTTGTATTGTTACTGTTATAATATCAGATAGTTTGTGTGGCCGGTGTCTTTTCGGTTGTTATCCTATCGCCAAAGATATCCCGGTGCACTGTGTTATTTTTGCTTTGTCCACCTTCCTTTGTTCATTTCTCCTGTTTTTTTGTTTTTTTTTAATCATTCTGTCCTTTCACTCGTTTTTTGAAGATCAACTTCGTGAAAGAGTCTCCCGATTAATTGACTTCACAAAAATTGTTGATCGCAGCCTGTGTTTGTCGTTTTTTATGTGTTTTGTGTGCATAAAAGAAAGCCCCTCTTTGTGACTGTTATTAATCTCCTATTTTTGCCTCTTGTTTTATCTGGTGTCTCTCGTCATGAAGTTCTATAGACTTGTGCAAATCTCCTTAGTGACAGTCTCACAAAGATGGTGGTTCAGCCTATGGTGGGCGAGATGGTTGGATGGTCTATGTTCGTAGGCGTTTTTTTTGTTTTTGATTTGTTTTGTTTTTGTTCTGTTATTGTTGTTGATGTTGTTGTTGTTGTTGTGTAGGGAACTTTTTGTGTTGCTTCTGTCGTTGTTGTGCTCTAGGGAGATCACTGTGTGTCTGTGCACCCCCATACTCTTGAACATTTTTTTTTCTTCCTCTGTGTATTCAAGTTTCTCTCACTTTGTGAGCATTGAAGTGCAACCTTGTGCAAGGGTCTTCGTATCGATTTGTCTGCATGAATGGTTCTTAATATCAAGTTAGTGTGACTTTGTTATGGTTTAATGACGCTGGACTCTGTGTGCGCCTAGCTGATTATCTCTTGTAATTATCTTTAGTATTGTCATTATGGCCTCTTGGTTATTGTTGTTCCTGTTATGCATTGATACTGCCAAGAACTCTCCACTGTTATGGTTTAATGACGCAGGACTATGTGCGCTGGCTGGTTTTTTCTAGTAATTGACTTTAATATTGTCATTATGACCTTTTGGTTGTTGTTGTTTGCTGTTATGCATTGATATTGCCAAGAACTCTCCACTGTTTGTGCTTTTTCCTCTTTCTGTGTAAAGGATATTCCTTCTTCAGCGTATTCAACTTTCTCTCACTCTGTAAAGATTGAAGTACGGCCTTGTACAAGAGTCCCCATATATAGATTGCTCTTGCAAGGATGGTAAGTACTGGTTATTGTGACTTTGTAGCGTCCAAGCATTCCTGGACCTGAAATGATAGTGTTATGGACGATGTGCATGATAAGTTATTTGGAAGTTGTCGTCTTTCATTCTATGTGGGCATTTGAGAGATCCCTTTGTCCTAGACTGTGCTCCTGTTGTCTTTTTTTTTTTTTTGTCACTGCTTCAACATCTCCCTTCTTCCTTCCTGCCATTATTCCCCGACAATGAGAAGATTGAAGAAGCGCCTTGTGCAGGAGTCTCCGTATCGATTAGTCGTGCAGGGGTGGTTGCAGTATTACGTTGGTATGACTTTGTTATGTCGTACCGCCGCTGATCGACTACATGTTGGCTTTGGTTTTCCCAATGGTTGTACTGTTATGAATGCCGTGTTTGCTGAAGTGCCTCGTTTTTTATTGTTGTTATGGTCGTTGTTGTTCCATAATAGAGTGGTTTATGTAACTGCTGATGCTCATAATGAGATTGGAATCGCCGCTGCTCTTTTTTTTTTTTTTTTTTACTTTGTTCATCTTAATTATTTTCTTTCCCTTCTTTTTTTCTCTCCCTTTTCTTCTTCTTCTGCGATCATCACAAGTAATTGCAGTTTGTCAGTTTGAATTGAGCATTTAGAAATGAGAGAGAGAGAGGGATGGAGAGAGAGGGGGGAGGGGGAAGCGAGAGACGAGCTATTGAGAGAGAGAAAGAGAGAGAAAGGGAGAGAGAGGAGAAAAATGAATGTGTATATAGGGCTGAGGCCAATCAGCAAAATTTAGTAGAACAATGTATAGATGTTCATTTATGTAATCTACACATCGCAGATAGCGGAAAAATAATATTCTGCAAAATTTACGTCAAGGGCAGCATCTGTCTCCGAAATTCACTAGCAAAATTAGTGAAAAGTACAAATTAAATTTTGACATATTTTGCTTGTTCGTGCCAGCGAACCAAAGCTTGATTGGATTCTCAGCAGGAAATAATTATGTCAATTTCCTGAAGCCCTCGGTATACACTGAAGACATTATTTGAGTCATATTTCCCTGGAAAAGTCAGAAAGAGGGAGCAAATGACCCAGACCACACGGGAAAATATCACTGTTGTTTTCCAGTTAGCAGCATCAGATCATGGACTTCCAGTTCACCTTGGGAAAATGGTCAGAACCAAGGAAAAACACCTCCTTTCTTGCTGTGTTTGGTGACATAAGTTGAACAAAAAAAAAGGAGGTTTAAGAGAAGTTCATTAAGAGAGAAACTTTGAACGGGCAGAAAGCCGAGTTCTCACAAGGAAAGAATCGAAAAAAATGTATGTGGAGCTTAATGTGAGATGTGAAAAAAGTTATGATTTCATTGAAACCGCTGAACAAATGATGCATAATTGGACTTTTCCTGTGTTTTCACCAATTTCTGTCTTTCCTTTTTTTAAAATTGTGTTAAATTCTCCAAACGCAGTAGAGGACATTATTAGTTTTTCTTGACCGCATGAACATTTTTTACGTGCGTTTGGGATTACCTCAGTGGAATATGGATTTCCTCCCTGTTTATTTTCTTTTTTGTGTTTGTGAGTGAGTGAGATAGAGGGAGAGAAAGAATGAAAGAGGGAGAAAGAGAGGACACAGATAGAGAGAAAGACGAGAGAGGTGAGAAAAATGGATGTGAGAGCGAGATATATATAACAAGAGAGAAATAGAGACCAAAAAAAAAAAAAAAAAGGAGAGAAAATGAGAAAGAAAGAGAGAGAGAGAGACAAAGAAAGAAAGAGAGAGACAGGTGGGCGGAATTCATCGTGAGGAAACGTTGAATGAATAGGAAGCCGTATTCTCAAGGGGAAGATAAAACATTTAATGGAGAGCTTAATGCTGAGGCTTGAACTAAAAAAAGATATGGTTTAATTTGGACCGCTAAAGAAATGATGGCTAACTGGACTTTTCTTGTGTTTTCATCGATTTCTGCCGTGTACCTTTTTTTTTTTTTTTTTTGTTCTTATTCCTGAAATCTAGAGTTTAGTGGAGAAAAAATTAGTTGTTTGTTGATCGTTGAGATTTTTTTTTTTTTCTCTAGAGAATCCCTCCAGTGAAACATTAGTTACCTCTCTCTGGATTTTGTTGTTGTTGTGTCTGTGTATATATGTAAGAGAGAGAGAGAGAGAGAGAGAGGAATAGATAATGAGAGATGCGGGGACCAGCGAAAAAAAGGATTGGAGAAAGATAGAGAGAATGATTAAAATCAGGGGAAAGAGAGAAAAGTAAGAGAACGAAATTAGAAAGATAGAGTCAGCTGGGAAAGGTTAGAGTAGAGGAGGGAGCTTGGGAGTCTGGGGGAAAGGGGGGGGGGGGGGATTCATGCAAGAAACATTGAGTGGGCAGGAAGCCGAGCTTTCACAGGGCAAGAATCAAAACAAAAGTTTAATGCTCAGACCTCAAAAAACAATTATTCCATTGCATTCGGCTAAACAAATGACAGCTAATTAAACTTTTCCTGTGTTATCATCGATTTCTCCCTTTCATGTTCATCTTGGAGTTTTAGCCCCCCCCCCCAACGCTCCTTCCTTACCACCTTCCTTAACCAACTATAACCATTTTATTCCAAACTTCTTGAACAACGTTTCAGCTAAATGTTAATATGGAAGATGGTTGAACTCTTTAGTGAACTCTTCATTCTAGTTCACTATGTCTCCTATCAAAGGGAGGTACAAACATACAAAGTGTATGATGTGAGGATGAAAACGGAAAATACGATTGACAGACATGCTGACAGATAGGGTGACAGATACGTTGACAGATAG
>JBCEWB010151706.1:0-10668 GCA_039654565.1 Peronia peronii
CAACAACAACAACAACAACAACAACAACAACAACAACAACAACAACAACAACAACAACAACAACACACACACACACAAAATAAAATCCCAAATAAACCCAGAACATTTTCATTTGATCTGAAACTTACGATCCACTTGTGACGTCATGATGTGTTCTGTTTTTCATTGTTAGTGGAGCGTTGCTGACAATCGATATTCTAACTATTATCTCAAGTTGCTATGACATGAAAGCATCATGCCCTGGTGGGCATTAAAGAGACTATTGTGTTGTCAATGTTACATTTGAGTTAACTGTTTCCTCCAGTTTGAAAAGTTCTAACGACTCAAAAAGTTGCGACCAGCGGTGATAATACAATCTTAATGTCATTTCTTTTGAATCGATCGAATCGTATAAAAACAGTGAGACATAAAAAGGTGGAAAGACATTAAGGAGGAAAAGCAACGGGAGAGAGAGAAAGAGAGAGACAGAGAGAGTAAAGAAAGAAAGAAGAAATGGAAGACTGGAAAAAACAGACTATATCGGACAGTTATGGTAGTTGAGGATGGGTAGGAGATGGACACTCAACAGCAGCAATTGCAACAACAGCATCCTCAGCACCGGCAAAAACAGTAACTATTACTCGTGGACAAAGTTTTTAAAGTTACACTTCGTAAAACTTCCATGGAAGGAAAGAACTTTTGACATAACCAAGCAATCGGAAATTTCAACAGGAAAAGAGCATAAAGATTTCGAAAACAAAGATTTCAACCTGATTAGCTGCATTTCTCAGGATAAACTAATACAAAAAGTGGTTTCAATGAGCACAACTTTCGATCGCAACAGCTCAGCATGAAAACCGTGAATACTGGGCTTTCTTAAATCATGGATAGGTGTCTATAGTTTCATAGACCACTGCTACAGACTCTGACAATCATGAAACTGAACATTGATAAAACTGCGAAGATAACTGTGAGTCTTTTCTGATACACATGCATGCGGAAGGAAATCTCCGCTTCCCTGACTTCCTTCACGGGCAGGCCCTTAATACAGAGAAGGAAATGCTCAGGATATGAGGTTGGGGGTTTAACGGCACATCAGCACGATAACGGCTATATTGTGCTCAGGATATGAAATAATTAAAATGTGTATAGTGCTTTCCATATACTCCGTGAAAGTCTGGCCGTAACGCATTCATGCCAAATTAGCAAGCACGAGATAACCTATAGAACAAATTAGCAAAGGAAAGCCATTCGTCGGACATTTCATTTGTCAAACACGATCGTTCTTTTTATCATTTTCCCATTCTATCATAGATCAAGACTTTTGGATTTGAAAGACACGCATTCGTTTTTCACATTTCTGATTTCCGTTTAAGCAATGCTAGACAGCGATAGTTCCCATGGCAGCTAATATACATACCTACTGCTTTCCCAACATACTCCTTAACTCCGTGCAGACCCGAAGATCTACGCCAGATACCCGTTCAGAACTACTAAAGACATTTGCTCCATTTTGAAGAGATTACCATAAAATAAAGATTTCCAACCACGAATAAATATAAATAAGTCAAACAAATCCGAATTGTGGGAATGTTGGGAATGAATGTGTGTATGCCTGCGCCATGAAGTTTGCGGAGGCGGGGAGCAAAGCCATTCTCCTCCCGCCGCTCCCGGGTGGACAGGCGTTACCATAATAAAATTACTTACACTTCTAATTTCAGCTTCTCCCCCCCCCCCCAAATACTTTCATCTAGGGGAAAGTAGTTGCAAACAAATAAAATGTTAAACAATAAAGACCTTGAGCCCTCATTTTCACATTTTGGCCCCCCTATTTTATGTTGATCCTCAGGACATTGGGATGGGTGGCTATTTGAAAAGTCACGAAGTACTTATACCCTGTGCCACGGCCCGACATGGTTACAATAAGTGGCTGAGAAAGTCCTGTCTAAAAAATAAAAAAAAAGGACTGAAAGACTTACAAACTTGACTTGACAACTCCTATCTAAAAATAAGGGACTGAAAGATCTACAAAAACTTAGACTTGGCAAATCCCAACGTGCAAAATGAGAGAAAAGTACGGAAATCTTGGGAATCGGCATACTCTGTTGTGACAAGTCTCTGTACCGGTCTAGCTCCATGACAATCACTGTGTAACAATTGTTCATGAAATCTTAAGAATCTAAGCGCCCCAGCCTTGATTATATCAAAGCTTCTCTCTAAATTACACCCAGAGAACAAATCCATAAAAATTACACCGTATAATCAGTGGCCATAACATCGATCATGCGTAGGATGCAGCAGTAAAATAATAAATCTCTGCCTATTTCGATAGGTAAGAGGGTTCAGTCTCAATAGGACGGGACAAGATAGAAAGTACAAAATCCTTAATACACTGAGTACCAATAGGAATGTCTGGATGTGTTTTTTGCTTTCCATCTATCATATTGCTCTTTGGACATCGAAGTTGCGAGAGGTTTTAAAAACGATCGTAGATCAGTCTCGTGTTGTTTTATTTCTGTTTTCAGTTTTTTTTTTTTAAATTGGTGTGTTGTCTCATTGTTCAACTTGCCGATACAAAAACATTTTTTTTTAATCATTGACACCATTCTAACATCCTTACATTACTTAACATTCGTTGACTCTTGATTCGTGTTAACTCCTAATGCCTGGCACACCACTTCGTGTGACGTCCCGACGTTGGCAGTTTTTCCTGCCGGTTCTTGACATGACTTTTGCCATCAAGAGAACAGATGTATTCTCACTTACTGACACGTCATTTTTATTTTGTTGCTGAATCACTTAGCAGCACCTGACGTTGTTTGTTTGTTTGCTGAACATGATTTTTACCTTCATTTAAAGATCTTATGTCTAAAATCAATGAGTGGAAGAACACATTGGCGAATTTTTTTTTTCTTTTTCCATGCAAAATGAATTGCATTTTTTTTTTTCAAATCAAACCCTTTTCAGTCCTAATATGTATATGTAATGCAGTGAGAGAAGTGGAATGCAGTGAGAGCTGTGTGCATCGGAGTCAGCTGCCCTGAAGTTTGTATTGTTATCAAGCACCTGTAATAAATTCTACATCATTTCGACGTGGAGGACTCCTGTTTTTATTTCTCCATTACTGCGTGTGTCTCATCCGCATTCACCGCCTGATCTTCACTTACAACGTCACGTCTAACAGACACTTACATTCAAGAGTTCGTGATATATATATTCTTTATATATATATATATAAAGAAAAAGAAATGAAATATGCATAACACACGCCTACAGCCTGGCTTCATCGACGCCAAAACAGAAGAGGACTCAAAATTCCAGCTTGAAGGATCACTACCGTGTGCCTTGCCATTTCTCAAATGTCCATGCTGTGGACAAAATCCCTCCATGACTTAAAAAAACATTAAATAATAATCATCATCATAAACAATTGCCCCCCCCCCCCCCCCCATTTCTGAAATGCAGCTGCAGACACTACCATTCAAAGCAAGTGGGCATTGCTTACTAAATGGACATCTGATTGAAGGAGAGTTAACTAAATGGCACATCCCTACTTTCTTAATTTCGTTTGCATATCTGGAAGTTCACTATTAAGACCTCTGTTTTGTACACTGTTCATATTTCATGCACAAACTAACGTTAACAGCTTTTCGTAACAGAACTGGCAGGAATTAAGGACCTGAACAGAATCTCATCTTGTGACACAAAAACAGATCTGATAATATCTCTCGTCTTAGGAAAATGTGTGAAAGTCATGCAAATGGAAACACACACGGAAACACAGGAAATTAAAAAAAACATGAATGAACCTGAAAAGTATGGTCTGGGGCGCAAAGAGCAAAACGATACCGAAGAGTGTTGTTTTGTAACTACGGGGCGTGTTCATTAAGTATGTAACATGTAGGCAACAGTTCTAGGGGTTGCCACACTCTTGTGATAACTTACTCTGGTGCAGCTTCATACGGAGTTGAAATCGTCACTGTTAGTTACGAAGTATTATGAACTGTCAGGACTTTCCAAATACGAACGGCTCAGTCTTCACCTTAAGCCTTTATGCTACAATTTTATTGCCAGCCATTGTAATTACGTGATAACGTCTTCTATAGTGGTACTGATAACTGCCGTGACCTGTATTAGCAATTTTTACAGGAGAGCGGAAAAAACATGTCACTGACTAGAGTCGCAAGAGCAATTACAGCAGTTGTATAACCAAATTGTGTAAATGTTGAGGAATGCTGAGAGAGAACTTTGAGCACATACGGTTCTAAATAGACAGTTTCTCAACATTTCATCAGTCAGATGTGTGATTGCGTGAATTCACAACTCCCCTCGATAGACCCTGAAATACAAAGTGAGATCTGTGCCAAATTTGATATTCTGTGTGCTTTCAGAAAGGAGATATCTAAAGATTAGTAGCGTGATTTGGTAAATTAGTCGCGTTACAGCGGCTGGCCTAACTTAGCGCTTGCCCTACATCGCCTGTAATGGCAGCTGTTTATCAGGCACAAGAACGGAGATCGCGAGTTCTGACTTATTAGACGATAATCGCTTTGTTACAGACTAAGCATCCTAAAGCTGCATTAATAGAATGCCAAAACGGGCTTTGGAATGTTTCTAATGCTAAAAGAGTCCAGTTCATCGACAATATTTTTGTGAAGCTGTAAAAGGAACTATACGCAGAAAATTTAACTTTACCTTACGGCAACTTTTTTCTATGACGTTTTGATTTTTATCCCCTTTATATTCACATATAGTAGTTTACATAACTTTAGAAATGCACAAATATGACTAATTTTGGGGATTTAAACATATGCGAGGTGCACATGAGAAATATTATTAGGGCTTTTCTTGCCAAGCTTTTCCAGATCCTTCAGTTTCTGCTCATCCAGTGCAATTTTGTTGTTATGCGTTGGTCTTAGGTTTATTTGTTTTGTATTAGGTATTCCTGGTAGCTTCCTACCTCTCTGCTCTATGCTCACTTAGAACCAACTGATATATGATTCTTCATAGTCATACAACAAGTCAAAGACATTCAGCTCTTCCTACATAACCCCTGTTATCGTCAATTTAAGATACTGGATTCTTCCTCTCTTTGTTCTTCGGTCAAAATTCTGCATTGACCAGATATCGCGTTTATATCTTTAATGGCATCAAGATTAACCTCAGTCACCTCATGGCGGGATCGTTTTTGTCCCAAAGCTCAAATTTATGCGGCCCATCAGACAAGGGTGTAAATTTCAAGAAGATATGGTGCTCAAAATTATATATAAAATGAAAGTTTCAAAAATGTCGCTTACGTCAGTAATCAATACCACCTGCGACACGGACTTGGATTCATCGTATCGCCCTCTGGTGGTTGAACTGGACAATAATACAGTGTCATAGTCGATTTAGGACATTCCGAACAAAAACTGTCGTTCCTAATAGGTTGTAATTGATGCTGTGAGACATTTTCAGAAATTTTCATCCAAGGTTTTTGTTTGTTTTATTCTGAACAATATTTCATTTTCATTCTCAGTCCATTTAATATCGGCATTCTGTGTGACAGTCTCCATTTAAAAGTTTGGCTCTGTGTGACAATTTTCAGATTTCCTACTGACGGCGACACGGATGAACTTTTAGGTCTCGCACACTGGACAATACATTGACGCCAGCCAGTTGATGTGGGCTGCGGTATTTTAGAGGAATAATTTGATCCCTACAATAGGATTTCGACTGTCTGATTGAGTCATAAGTATGAATGAACAACAGCTGCATCTCTGCTGTCTTACCTTTGTTTGTAAGTCGCTCTGATGAATGTACCTTCTTATAAATGATACATGCTATATTCTGTTCTCAAAATTGAGTTCAAAGAGTCTTTAAAATTCATTACTGCATTTGAATTTTAGTATTGTTTCCACAGAAAACCTCTAGATAAGTTTTCAGACCTGCAGATAGTGGGAATCTATCACTATAATCTAAAAACATGAGAAAAACACGATAAAGCATTCAAACGAACATCATTCATAAACAAGCTATATCATGGAAAACAAACAAAGCAGAAACCGTACCAGGCTATTCAGAAATATTTGTAAAATCAATGATTATAACATGAGTGATTTACACTCAAATAGCATCCTTAATCTCTAAGCGAAAAAAGTAACAAATTCTTTGGAACAGGAAGAATAGACTGAATATACATTGAAGGCCTTGCAGGAGGTGATTCCTCCATCATCTTTCATTATATCAATGGCTTTAGTCTAACCCATGAAAACAGAGGATTTCCTGTTGACATCTCAGCATGTATTCTCCAGGAGAATGAGCCAGCGCTGATGGCGTTGTCGTTGTTGGATTCGTCTGTGAACAGGTGCTCAAGTTATCCCGCCTTGATGATCACCAATGCCTTCGTTGTGTCAAAGAAAATGTTGGTGATGATGCTCTGATCTTCCTGCAATGCTCTCGGCAATGTCTTTCCCGGGGCAGTCATCCATATCAAGGCTTCTGATAATGCTCTTCGAGCTATTTGGGCGCTTGCGGGGTGACACACTCATCAGCATCTCCAGGAGGGTCTTCATCTACAGAGCGTCTCTAAATGGCCTTTCCCTGCATCCAGTTAGCAGTTCTCCTGTATACAGGTTGCAGATGCACTGCTCTCCCCTCGTGACTACACAAAATATTTGAAAAACGTCGATTTTTTTTTTTCACAGGCTTGTCCTGTTCGATGGCGTGAAGCACTAACTCTGTTTCTTTTATGTGCCCAACTGGACAGCGCACCTATGAAATCTGGCCGGGAATTTTCGTCAAGGTCAGGGAATGGGATGGGAGAATTTTATTTTCTATTTGTCATTACTTTGTTTTGTGTTGTCCACAACACCAGAGCGCTACACCCTCGGTCGAGTCCAATGAGGGGATTATAATGCTTGGATATCCAGAGCTAATGTGTCAGAGATATCTCAGTGACGTACTCGCTATGGGACACACAGGCAAGTCCGTCGGAACTGACCCTTGATCCCGCTCCACTAAGGAATACACGACCCAACCCACTGGATGGATTATGACTCACACGTTTCAGAGGAAGGATGAATCAAAGCGTTGTGTTGGCGGAGGTGGGTGGGTGGGTGGAGGGAGGGGGGGGGGGTCGAGGGGGGAAAAAGGGGGGGGGGATCCACACACTGGGCTAACTGCCAGGATCCCATTCTCTCCTTTTACGGACCGCACCCGATGGTCAACAGGGCGGCTAGTTATCGTGGGAGAAACGGAAAGATCTATGTTTTCATAGGAGCGATACTGTGAACGGTCGTAAAAGATAAAAAGACGAACAAAGAGCCAGACAGGAGCCACAACTAAGAAAGGAAGGAACGAGATGTCGCCCACTGTATGCCGTGAATGGCATTCCACGGCAGGCATTCACCGATTACAGGTGGGAAAAGGGAAATATTTTATACACCCCACACCTTTGCGGGAGGTCTTTTAAATAATTTATGTACTTTGATGACATATGAGTGCGAAATCACCTCTCATTCTGACGATTTGTTACAAACAAATATCGTTGACAGCACAAGATCAACAGAGATATCCCTTATTCTAACTTCTTTGATGTTTCCCATATTTCAGGTATATGTCTGGGTCTCGCCCTTTGCCAGCTGAATCCTGATAAGATCAACGTTGAAGGCACGGTTTTCC
Source organism: Peronia peronii (assembly GCA_039654565.1). Taxonomy (NCBI): domain Eukaryota; kingdom Metazoa; phylum Mollusca; class Gastropoda; order Systellommatophora; family Onchidiidae; genus Peronia; species Peronia peronii. The sequence goes on from JBCEWB010151706.1 coordinate 7,642, forward strand.
TGCTATTCAGAAAAACGGAAAGAAACTTCACTGGTGCCAAGGAAATATGCGAAACAAACAACTCTTCACTTGCGTTGTTTTATACCAATCATGAGTATAACTCTGTAAAGAAACAGCTTACACAGCTGTATAAAGCCAATCATCGGGGCCTGAGCAACGTGTGGGTGGACATTCAGATCAAAGTTGACAATAATGACCGGATACTCGAACACAGGTGGAAAGTGGAAAAATTCAAAGACGAGATCTGGCATGAGGATGAGCCCAACAACAATTGCAAAATCACAGAAAGCAGGGATAGATGCTGTGCCAGATTATCATGGTCCACTGATATAAACATCGAAGGGTATTATCTGAAAGACTGGATTTGCACCAAAAAATTTAATTTTCTGTGTAGAACCCCCTATACATGCTCCCAAAATATTGACAACTGTGGTCACCATTGTGTAGACACAGACGTCGGTTACCTGTGCAAGTGCAGGGAAGGATATCGTCTGGAATCGGATGATACAACATGCACTGATATTGATGAATGCGACGACAAAAACGGAGACTGTCAACAAAGATGTAACAACACCCAGGGATCCTACAACTGTCAATGTGACAAAGGTTATACATTAACTTCCGACAACAAGACTTGCGAGGACGTGGATGAATGCTCTCTTGATATAGACAACTGCCAACAAGAGTGTAACAATACAATCGGTAGCTTTATATGCACTTGCCGTACAGGACATCATCTTGAATCAGATGGCACGACATGCGAAGACATTGATGAATGTGACAACAACAACGGCGACTGTCATCAAAAATGTAACAACACCCAAGGATCCTACAACTGCCAATGTGATGAAGGTTATGAATTGGCTTCCGACACGAAAACCTGCCAAGATGTGGACGAATGTGCTCTTGATAAAGACAACTGCCAACAGGAATGCACTAACACAATCGGTAGTTTTGAGTGCACTTGTCGTATGGGATATCGGCTGGCCAATGACGGAATTATATGTGAAGATGAGGACGAATGTAAGGTTTTCAATGGAGGTTGTGATCACCAATGTGTCAATGTCGATGGGTCATATCGATGCCAATGCAAGGACGGCTACCAACTGAATTCGGATAAGAAATCTTGTTTTGATATTAATGAATGTGCCCAGACCCCTTCGGCTTGTGTAAATTGTACTAACATAGAGGGAAACTTCACCTGTGGTTGTTCTTTGGGCTACGCGGAGGTGAATGGAGTCTGTGAGGATATTGACGAATGTCAGAATGGCACACATAGATGTACTCACGAATGTCACAACATTCCAGGTTCCTACAGCTGCAGCTGCCCGAATGGCTATCAAACATCACCACAAAATGAACTCGCCTGTGTCGACATCGATGAGTGCCACACAGGACAACACACTTGTGAGCACAACTGCACAAACACAGAGGGGAACTTTTCTTGCAGGTGTCTCGACGGTTTCAAGTTGGATTCTTTCAACAACGTATCTTGTCACGATATAGACGAATGTGCAGAAAATACTTCTATCTGCCATCATGGCTGCGTCAACACAGCGGGTTCTTACCAATGTACATGCCGTACTGGCTTTAGACTGGACCAAGATCGGGTTTCCCGTGTGAACACAAATAGGTCATTCGTCTGTCCATGCAACTGTCACACCAAACATCAAACACATGAGCAGAGAGAGGAGAGTGTACAGACTGCTGAGCAAGTGGCCAAAGAAATACAAAAAACTCTTAAGGTTGACGTACACGCATTGTCTGCTACCATAAGAAAGAAGGTTAGCGTGGAGGACAAAAGGACATCTTCTGAAACAATTGGTTATATGGGAGTTGCCGTTTTCAGCCTTGTTATTATAGTGATTGTTTTGCCTGATACTGTCACTGTAGTTTATTATATCATATCACATGTGGTCAAGAGAGAGTCGGTGTCTCCGGAAAATGAAGATTTCTGAGAATGTCTTTGCAGTGAGAGGTGGATTTCACTGTGCTTTCCTGAATTATGGAACCTGAAAAGCGCATATTTCGACTGCACAAAAGTATCTTAATCAGAAATGTATTAGAGCTCGGAGATTAAGACTTCTGAGAAACCTCTGGCTCTAAAGTTGGACTGCGGAACAAAAATAGCTCTAAAAATTCGCAGATTACAGGTCCTGAAATCTGTCATTACGAGAACATGATTGCGGCTAAACAGCTGGGGTTGAATGGAATGAAATTTTCCCAGTCAGACTAGAGTTTAAAGTTTATACTTTGCACTAGGCTTGAATTCTTTCAATAGACGAGTCGTATGTAGTGCTCTCAATCAACAAGGATTATTGTTTTCATTTTTTTAAGCATCACGATGGAGAAATTGTTCTAAGAATTGAAAAATGATAAATGAATCCAGAGGGGTGATTGCGTAGGCCATCTTTTGTTTTAATCTTCTACTGTTATTACTGTTTTTTGAAATATCTTTCTAATGATCATTAGGTTAAGACATTTAATAATTCAGTTATTAAAATGAAAAAACAGATTCTGTCTTTAAGGCGTGGTACTCTTTGTTTTTGATTATATGTGTATGGTGTAATGTTTATGACAAGTTATGGATATGCTGGAGTAAATGGAAAAGTGTTGATGTTTGTTTCGTCCTTCACCTTATGACGTCACGCGTCAAGGGAGATGATTTATCTTTCTTGCACCTGATGTGTGGTTTTTGTGTCATGCAGCTGCCTCGTTCTGAATTACTTCTTGTATTCCACCCAAACCATTTGGTCACCGTCTGCTATTGAACCGAGGCCCATTCTTTATAAAAGGCGCTGATGTTAGCATGTTTAGGAAAATGAACTCTTCCTATTTTTGAGGCTTCAGCTGACCCTGACTGCACATCGTCAGTCGTGGGTAAATGGATTTCTACTTGGCTCAATGAAACAATTGTGCAAACAAATCTTTATGGTGATGCCCAATCCTTTCACAACGTTATTAAAACTACTGATGGCAGTAGACAGGCGAGTGGGGTGGGCGGTGGGGGGGGGAGAGGAGGGGGGA
>JBCEWB010151716.1:0-10668 GCA_039654565.1 Peronia peronii
ACCCGCAACCTCACCGACGTGAGTTGTTTTCACCCTCTGAAGCAGACGCCGAACCACAGAGCCACTGCGTCCCCTTATTATTACAGGCAGAGAATGAAGTAAGCTATATATGTGGGGTTTCTTCCCAGATTAGATCACTTTGTGATAATGCGCTGTCCATCCCCAGATAATCCAAGATCAAATCAGGTTGTGGATCATATAATATATGTAGCCAGTACTATGTCAAATTGTTCAATTTGTGCTATGCGTTATGTCATCCACAGACAACGAGTTTCTCCGCGCACTCAGAGCTATGTCCAGGTGGAAGAGTTACAGGAAAACACAGCCTATACTGCAGAGTTGACCTTGCTATTAAATGGAGGAAAAACCTATGGTTCACATCCCATACATTTTGTTACCAAGACTTCGAGTGAGTCCTCTAATGTCTTTAGTTTTGATATGGATGAGAGAAGTCTTAACGTTGACTCTGTAGGAACAATTAATACCATTGATAGTATTAGTTTATCGTCATATAGTCAATATCTCTGGTCACTGTAGATGATGAATCGAAATACATGAATCAGCTGCATTGAAATGAATATTTTAAACGGTAGCGGCTTTGCTGGGTTGAATCGGGACCACATTTTCATAGAACTATACACAACTTCAAAAGTTGATGGACTCTTCCATTTTAAATCGTCAAGGATTGCTTTAAAGTGCGCTTATAAAAAAAACCTCCCGTCAGTCCATAAGTAGGCTTATTTTGTGTTTTTAACTATGCCATTGATTTCTTTCATGAACAAGTATAATGCTGAAGATTCTTAGAGATATTGTGAGTAGAGTTCTGTCTTTCATTGTAATAAAGATTACTCATGTAACTACCAGACAAGACGAGCTCCGAATTGCTGATTGCAGTGGTGATACTGTGTGTGATGACTGCAATAGCAGGGGGCATTGTCATAATGACCTGCCTGCTGTGGCGAAAGAGTCAAAGGAAGGGAGAGAATACTGGATTTGAGAATAAAATTTACGGGGTGAGTAATCTTTCATATTGAATTTATACTCGTGTACCCTCTCCAAAGAAATAAAATGTGTTATATATATTTTGTATGTTTTTGTTATTGTTACTGCTGCCGTTTTCGTTTTTTTTACCCAATCGACACCAAAGTTTGTTGTTGTTGTTGTTGTTGTTGTTGTTGTTGTTGTTGTTGTTGTTGTTGTTGTTGTTGTTGTTGTTGTTGTTGGCAGTTAATATTAATGCCATTCCCCCTTCCCCCCGGTGTGCTAGGGACGTAACAGCTTTGAATGAGATTTATCATGTACCAACCACTTTTGCAGTGCCATATATTAATTGGAATTAGTTTATCTCTCACAGATTCAGCTAGAGAATAACAATGATGAAGTACACATAACACCAGCTGTCAACCCGGCAACAAATTAAGGATTCAAACCCTTTACGTGTTACGGTCTGCAGGTCATCACTTGGCACGAGATCATTATGTCTGATTGAAGTGTTTCCAGCCAAGACCCACAGATTCAGAATTTCATTTGAGATCAATTCTGTGGTGTCTTTCTCTCAGAGCTGATGAATATATAGACAGATATGTGTGTGCGGTCTCTTTACCAGGACATGACCAACCATGTTATGTTGGTGTTGAAGACAGACTCTTGGACCAAAACGAAGCAACTTGATGACGCCGCTTTATTTGTGATTATGAGGCATTTGGTTTGTTTTCTGGTGCGTGATGTGAGTCATTTAAACTGTCTGATCTGAACAGAACATGAATCGAAGACTGTGGACAAAAAACACCACTTCATATCATTATATTTGAAGCATATAATGTTTTGATACGAGCAAAATCCGGGTTGACCTGATTAAAGAATGTTATTGCTGTTTTAAAGTAAACCAATAAGGCCGTCGTTATAGGTTTAGGTCCCTGCACTTAAAAAAACTCCTCTGATAAAGATCAGGAGGGTTTCGCCAGGACGAGAACGGGTTTGTCAATTATTTCTGAATAATTTAGTGCATTTTCTTCAGAGCTTTGTGGCATAATTTTATTGCGTGTATTTGCTGTTAACAAGGCTGCTCAATTTTGCATAAGATTTTTTAAATGGTCTAGTAATGCCATGAGCACTAGAATAAACATGTATTTTCGCTCTTTTTGACATTTCATAAAGTATTTGATAAAATGTTGCATTTATTATGATGATAGCTTACCAAATGGCGACAAGAATACTCCGTAGCGTTTGATATCATAATACGTGTGTTACTGGCATAGGATGAAATTACATGTATTTAGTAGGCACTCTGAACCAGCCTACAGCCAAGCCGCGACAGTTGATACTAATACAATTTGCCTTTTTCAGTTTGGGATCTCTCTATTGGGAATTAACAAAGCAATATTGAGGCCTACGAATTTGAAAGGATCAGGCGTTACTAAGTTGAAAAGTGTTATAAAAATCTGTTCTGGAACTATTGTCTCGATTACGGAACAAATGTTCGGGCACCTGAGACTTACTTTTGGATAACCCGTGTGTCATCTGAGGCTGATCTGGCAGTTTGATACAGAGATGTAGATTTAAACAACTGGAACTCAAAGTCATATCTCTTTGCTTTCTGGTGATGTTGACTGACGCCCTTGCTTCTATTCAGATATCATTTGTGTTGTGTAATATTAGTTGTCATATTTGTAATGTTGTAATCAGTTGAGGACTTCACGTCTCACTATTATCATTCTAAAAAAAAAAAATCTAAATTGTATTCAATACACGGTAGAATTTGATATTAGATTTAGTGACTATCACAATATTGATACCGTTTGAAAATATGATTGTTTGATTAATCACTTGAAAAATCAGAAACAACATCAATAAAATTGAAATATCTTGAAAGACATTTATTGTGATGTGCAGAATATTGCCGGAAATACTTAATACTGTTGTCGCCATTGTTATTGCTGTTGTGATGTTAATGATGTTAATAATGATGAAGATGATGATAAGGAGGAGGAGGAGGAAGAGGAGGAGGAGGAGAATTGCCCTGAAGAAGAGTCAATTTGACTTGAAAATTTGGCAGAGTATTAGTATTAACGTCAATATCAAGTTCTTTATATATGTCATTTGCTTTTTTAAAATTATTTGATTAGTTGCCGGTTCTTATTATGTTTTATAAAATGAGGAGGAGGAGGAGAAGAAGGAGGAGGAGGATGAGGATGAGCTGATGATGACAATGATGATGGTGATGACATAGCAAGGCCTAGTTCAGAGAATACAGCATGGAAATCATTAAAAATTTAGAATTATTGTACATTGTCGAAAACATATAGAAAACATATAAAATCTAACCCATGTTTTATCTTATTTCTCTGGTGTTGCTGCGGTCGAGCTGTCGGATGCCCGTCATTCGATAAAAATGGATTTTTGAATAGTGTGAAAATATCCAGAAGACTCTACAAGCAAGGAAAAATATTCCTAAGAACACCCCAAAATTGTTACCCATGTTTCCTTTTACCAAACCGAGCAAAAGTGTAAAGCCTAGGTAATCACATCTTTGCGATTGAAATGCTACCTATATAAAGAAAATATCCATAGGCTCTTAATGATATTTTCTTTCTGTGCCCCTTAGAAAAATTAATCAACTGGTCTCCACTTATCAATATCCAGTGGGCTTGCATTAGATTAGAATCTACCACCGACTTCATTGGGAAACAGGAGAAATTGGGAAACAGAAGTGAAGCATCTTCATTTTTTCGTTTGAGGTCTCAACTTCCCTCTGTCGATATGTAGAGATTGTTTTGGGTACTCTTTAATGTTACTAGTTTTCGTAATGAAATATGTAGGCACTGTTTGTTTAATGTTACTACATCTGTATATATATATCGAACTCTATGGTAACACATTCTCCATGTCCTATGTGAATTAAAGACGTTATTATGTTGCGTATTTTTAACAAAGTTGTTAATGCATCACTATTCTAGGTATGGCACATTAAACTGAATCATAAACGGATTCCATTGTTATTATGGAGTTGTTGTTATTCTGGAGTTGCTGTTGATGTATTGCTGTAATTCTCATTTTTCTTCTGCTTTTTTTGTTCTCGAACTGCTACAAACTGGCCACAGTATACCTGCTCATGCCATCTTTTTCCTTATACTTGTTTCGCAAGCTATTCTCTTTTCTAAACTTTTTAACTGTTATATTATGTACAGATAGACAGGCGCTCATAGTTGTATAGACAACATATAACATAAACTTGTAAAGGCAGTCTGTCTAATCCTAGAAGTGTCAGGAAGCCGAACTATTCTAATAGTGAGTCTTTCTACTTTGTACAAATGCCGTAAAGATAAATAAAAACAAAACACCTCAGATTTGTTGGTCACATGAAAGATTGATTTTACAAAAAAGAAAAAATTATTACGATCAGAAAAACACATTTTCCTGATATCAAGATGGTTTTTTTTTTTCGGAATTTAAGATGTTACATTTCAAGCAAAGAATAAATGATTTTTCTTCTCTTCACTGTGTTTCCTCGACACCCTTTGTAACTGGCAAAGAACAGTATTAATTAGGGTTGGTCAAAGACACTCCCTGTTAAGTACTATACATGTATGTTTAAATTTGAATGATTTTTTTGTGGTTATAAGTGGACTCATCTTATATGGCATTATAGCCCAAATTCATAATCACTCAAGTTTCATTGAACCTGGGTTTACCCCAGCATACATGAAGTTGGCAAGTAAGTTCTTTTCATTTGTTTATAATAAAAAAAAAAGTAAGATAAATTTAGATCTACATATGTAATTAAATTACAGATGTTGTTGCACTGAGAGTTGTAGGGTCTGCTGTTAGCTTTTCTTTCCTGCCAGTCGTAGACCCGAGGTTGATATGCATGTTTTTCTTTGTCTGATGGTTAGAATCACAGGATAGGTGACCAAAAATGTGACATTTTGTGGCTGTACATGTAATTTAAAGCACATCTTATCATTATCGTCAGTGGAAGTTGTTGAAATTATGACAATCCAATCGCCATCTGTAATTTGGAAAATTACAAATTATTAATATTATTCACATCCATATGAGTTAGATGCATTATATAAGTCAGATATACATGTGCTTTCGTCATTATTATTGTGAACAAGGTTATTTATATGTTTAATGTTGTTGTTGTTGTTGTTGTTTGTTGTTGTTGCTGTTGTTGTTGTTCTTGTTAATATTGTTGTTGTTTTTGTCTTTAATATTGTTGTTGCTCTTCTTCTTCTTGTTTCTATTCTTATTATTGCTGATATTAGCCCTTTGTTCACATAGATTTATGTTGTGGTATGGAACAGTCATTTTATAATACAATGTATATGATTGAATGTCCATTTCATGTTGTGTGATATCTGGAACATAAATACGTGTATATACTGTTTATCTCTCTATGAATTGGAATTGTGGTATCATCGACCATTTCTCATAGAATATGTCACTACCTGGCAGGCCTATATGGAAGAATCAGGCCTCACCTGTAACTTCCTCCTCGATGAAAGTTTGGATACAGAACAATGTATGGACAGGCATATTAGGAAAAGGAGCCGCTCTCTAAATTTCACGTCTAAACCGAAATGTTTCTCGTGAAGCACTACAACATTATACCATATTTGTGCAAAGCTCTGTAGTTCACACAGCTGTTCAACTGCGTCTTAACCCTTGACAACCAGGGTTACTGCGAAATTCTACTACTTTCTCTTGTGAGTTCAATTCGTTGCCTTTTTTAAAGACCTCGTGGGCAAATATATATTTATCCAGCCGGTGACACGCTTTTATATGATACCAACAATTCAATGACCAATTCTAAAAGTTTTGAAAGTAGGCTATGTCTCCACATTCTTGTGGTTGTAAATCCGGTAGTTAAAGGGTTAACTTGGACTATGTGAAATCATTTTTTATAGAGATCTGAGAATGGGAAAAGGGAAGGAGAAACGTGGAGGACAGAAAAGGAAAATTGGACTAAGTATGCTATCATTGTGAAAGTGCGGACATTATTCAGGGACACGAAATCTCATCTCTAAACTTTAACAGATAAATTCAGTAGATGATTGCTGAAATACACGCCATCTTGTTATTAAGAATATATCTTTCAATAACTTGCGATCTCAAAATAACAGATTGTGGCAATGAGATTTTTACGAAAATTTGTCTTGGTTCACAAATTTTAGGAAGCCATTTTAATGCAGGATTTTTCAATAGTGGAACTGAATTTTTCAAGCGAAAAATTATTTAAAGCGTAATTTTCCATATAGTACTTTCATCTCGAATCTATTCTTGAAAAAAAAAAAAAGGTACACTTCACTCTTTTACAGTGCAGACATGAAAAAAAATGCAAAGTAAGATTGTATTATATTTACTTCTCCCATACACTGGTTTTGTTTTGTTTTGTTTTGGTATTATTTTATTAATTTTTACTGTGATTGTTTCTGAAACTAGTTGAGTAGATAAACGTATTAGTAGGCCTTCATGTATTAATAACATGTTACACAGACTCAGTAATTACCTTACGGTGATATAAATTTTTTTTTTTTTTTAAACACGTTTATCATATTATTTTGTACACCTTCTCCTGGAAACCATCCATCCCATGAGTACATGTATAAGGTTTGGGTATAATTCTGTCGTCTGTACTCTGCTTTGTTCACCAACTTGTGGGAAAACAGAAATCAGTGTTGGCTTGACTGAGGTGTGCAAGCCTAACTGTAGGAAAACAGGTGTGAGAGATAGCATATTATTACAGTATCATTGTTGCAATGTTAATTTCATGAATCACTTATAGTTCACGATAATTAGTGTCGGCTATCTTTACAGTTTATGTATTCTAGGCTAGCAGTAATTTCGGTACTGCATTTTTGTCCTCCTTGCATGTAAATGGGTTCTTTAAATATACCATTATATTCAAACCCACATTGCATTAGTTCATCACAAATAATCTAAGTTGATATTGAAGACCACCATAGACATGATCATTATTGGACCCGCTCACCCACACAGCTTCCGATCCCAATTGATGCTCCGGCGCTTCGACTCAGAACCCCGATTGGACTCTGAAAGGAAGCGCGTAAATGAAAGAAAAAAAGGACTTAAACTCTTTACTGTGAATGATACACTTGACAAATTTTAAGCGTACTGAACCGAGATGCCCTCCAAATAACAATAGTTGTGGTAATCATTAAATTACGGAGAGAAAAATGTTGAGTAAATAATAAATGGGGTAATAGTTGGTACGAAAATAGAATTTAGGAAAGACTTACTGAAATTTACGACACTTTAGGCCTGATGCTAATCAGTGAATCAGCAGAAAAAAGGAAGACAAGAAAGTGAAAATGAAAAACAAAAAAAGAAGAACAAAACATAGATGATTTAAAACAAAAGAGCTAGGAACCCACCCAGCCCAACCTGCTTCACTGACTAGACAGCCCAGTCCTCTCCATTCAAATATCACCCAATCTAGCGCTGAGTGATTCAAAGATTGCCACAGTTTAAATTATCACATTCTTCTTAGACTTAGGAACTAAGCCTACAGGATCTGTAAGTTACATGTGTGTTCAAATAATATTGGGGAATATTACTTCTATTTTATTGTAGGCTTACTGGCATTCAGAGATAGGGGCTGATTGGAGAAGTGTATGGACAGGCAACAAGGAGAAGAGCGGGGAGAGGAACAAAAAAATGTAGTCAAATTTGAATATTTGCCGACTCAGTAAAAGTGCATATGATTTTATTGGGTAGCGAGATGTCCCATCTTTTTCGTCCGATTCTTTACAGTCTATATTCACACGGATTTACAAGCAGGGCTTACTTTTTAGATGCAGATTTTTATCAAGGGCTGAAGATACAAAGGCCTAAAGAAGATGCTGTACCAAAATGTTTCATACATATCCAGACAAATAAGCGTGTTTCGCCGGAGAAAACAAGAAAAGCAACTTATGACTCCAAGTTGATCTCATTTTTAATTTTAGTGTGAAAAACAGAATGAGCATCCTTATTCTTATCCTCCTTTTTTTTTTTCTTCTTTTTTTTCCATGCCTATCTCTCTACGGTATTGAGTTTTGAGATATTAACAACCACAAAAAAAAATTATTCACAGGTGACAAAAGGAAATAAAAATAAGAAAAAAAAAGTGGCAAGGACACACAAAAAAAATGATTGAAGAACTAAGGCAGGTGCACATTCTTGGGGATGATCTGTTACAACGGAACTTCGACCATAGGCCGAGATGAAATGAAAGCAACTAAACCAAAACTTCAAACCACAATGCGCTGTTCTGATACCCTAATGTCCTTCGCCATGTCTTTGCACTTTTATAGTGCCCCAGATAATTTAAACGTATACGCAAGCATTTGCATCTACCTCATCTAACACACCCAAAAAAAATGGTATTTTCTTTGTTAATGTTGAACTATATTTATGTCCATTTTTTTCTTTATAATATACGTTTTTACAGTAGCTTCTCATTTGTTTTCCACTCACACGTTTACTTCTCAAATAATTTAATTTTCTTGTTTCTGCTTTACCGCTTTTATTTTAAATCATCCATGGTTTCTTTTCTTCTTCAATATTTCTTCAAATCTTGCCTTCCCTTTTTCGACACTGACTAGCATGAGGCCTAATGTGTGACAGAGTTCAGCAGGCTTTCCTATCGTCCCTCTCTCGTATCAACTGTTACCATTTCTGTTGATTTTTTTTTTCGCTTGTAATATTTAACCATTAACACTATTACTGTTGTTTGGAGACCATCTAGATTCAATAGGCTTTAAAAGGCTGTCACTCACAGTTTAGTATGAGTGTGTGTTTTTTTTCGGGGGGGGGGGGGGAGGGAGGGGGGAGGTTACTTTAAGAGAACTTGGGTTAGCGGAGGGCCGCATCTTCTAAAATTGATCGTATTCACTAGTCAAAATTAGGCCTACATTTCATTCAATGTGAAGTATAAACTACTGTACATAATGATGATAAATAGTGTACATTAAACAATGACAGTGCACACAAAATGTCCTCATTAAATTAATTTATGCATAAATTACAAATACATCAGCCACCACTAGTAATTTAATGAGACAAATTTATAATAGGCTAATGTGACCGTGGTCAGTAAATGAAAATTTTTCATTTGGAGGATTTTTTAATGAATGCTTCCGCCGACCACAGAAGAGGCTGTAGCGGGTCGTATGACTATGCGGTAATGGGGTCGTAAATTGCCCACCTTTCCTGAGTCCAGCCGAATCCCTACCTACGGTTCAACGGTTCATTGTGTCTGTGGGCTCGCTGCGTGTCTAGTATGTACATGTATTTAAGTATTAATAGTACATGTATATCTATGCGATCACCATACATTTCAACACTTTAAGTGTTCAGAATGCTAGATGTAATATTGCTATGTTCTTTGAGTACTTTTTGGACTTAAAATACTTCTTGGGAAAACAAATAATTATATTATTATTATCATTCGCTTGCAGTCTACTGCCAAAAATGTTTGCAATAAAATGTACATGTACATGTATTATTTTCTATCACCAAGTTGACTTCCTTTCCACTTTATTTTTTTCTTTTTTTACTTGTTTTCTGTACGACTTGTTTCATTTTCATTTATGAAACAATATGGACACAGGCCAATATTCCAGGTGTTTAAACTGAGACCTTCAGTGTGTATAAGTATAGCTTAAAGTCCACTTGTCATTATAATACAACGGTCTTAATTTTTTTTTTTTTTTTTTTTTTTTGTTATCTATGAGTGTGTGTAACTGTGTGCATGTTTTAAATTCTTATATACATGTATATACATGTACATAATAAGATATTATCTGCCATGAAAATATCAGAGTTGAAGGAATGTCCTTGCTGTTCTACAACATTTGTGTATTAGATTTCACTTACTATTGTCCGATACCTGTAATCTGCGGTTATGTTTTAAAATGTTTCATGTACATGTGTATTAAAACAAGGCCCTGTGACACAAGAGTTTTCTGAGATGCAAATCTACATGTTTATCGCTGCTACAAAGACCACACTTCAGACGTGAAACGATTCAAATGTCAGAATTCTATTCCATTCCACCATTTCATATCACTTGACTGAAGGCATGTACAATAATGTTGTGACTAATTTTTAGTGTAATGATATTAATTCTCTCTTCACATGCATATGGTGCAACATGAATTTTCATGACCTAATATTAATAATTACACAGGAGACCTAGATGTGACATGTAGATCTATACAACTTATCTTGTGTTCTGTATCGTGTGTTTATGGAAATTCTGGCTTACATGACCATGCATTTGAAATATCATTACACTGGATGGGAAGCAATTGTCTGCTGAAATCGGTGAATTCACTGTGAATTTATACCACGGGCACTTGACCTCAGCCTAAAACTTCCTACATGTACATTGTACATACATTGTAGTTACAGTTACTGAGTTAAGTCGTAGTGTTGGCCTTTTTTCTTATAACTGAGGCAAGATGCACAGTGGGGACCCTGTCTTTCACCAGCCTAGCTAGTGTAGATGATATGTAAGGCTTTTTACTCGTCGTCGTCATCGGCATCCGTTCGTCTCGAGAGACGATGGTGTAGCACTAGGATTGGGATGGCATCTTCTAGAGTGGCTGCGGAGCCCCACCCTAGAGTGGCAGTCTCGCGAACAGTTGTTGCAAATAAAGG
>JBCEWB010151727.1:0-10668 GCA_039654565.1 Peronia peronii
GCCTGTTAGGCGCTCAAATCCTTATCAGTCTAACAATATCGTTCACTGTCTATAGTCGGGTACTCATTCAAACCTGGTTGGAGTCGGGAAATGTGTGTAAATTGTCTTTCCCAAGGAGAAAATGTCGGCACCTGTCAGGATGCGAACCCGGAAATTCAGATCCCGAGTCCGACGTGCCATCCGCTAGGTATCGACACCAGCAGAAACTGCTGAGAATATCGGGAGTGTTAAATGTTCAAACATGTTTGGTTCTTTGTCAATCTACTCGACCGTGATAATGAAATCAAAGCTGTCCAAGGCCACTGTCATCGCTGTTCTGTCATGTAGGTTCCTGCTTGGGATGCAAACCTACCAGTGAGTGACCAAAATATGCACCGTGTCCAGACCGGCTGGTTGAGATCTAGGGAGGTAAACCTACAGTTTCCGTGACCTGCACTGGACATATAAACTGTTCTATCTCTAACTCGCAAAACACCGTAAGTGTCAACCATGAGTAGTGGCAGATCTGAAACTCTGCTATACTATAAATCTGCAAGAAAACCCCAAAAAAGACTTATGGACTCAAAAACTACAGAATTTATCCATATGCAATTTGGCACACAAACACTGTTGCATAAAGATCTGTCTTTCTTCTTATAAAAACCCGTTATTCTAAAATGCGATAATAATTGAATAGTAAACTCGTGAGAATGTTTGATCTGAATTGTACGTTCGACAGAATGATACGTTCAAAATAATAAACACGTTCTCTTTGAGTAACATTCAGTTCAGTCTTCTAAAATACCAACATCGAGGTGCGCACGCTTGCCATACACTTACGTCGGAAGGCAGTGTCGGTTTTGACCTATATTTTAAAAAAATCTTCCACGAAAGCAGTGGGTTCTCTTTTAGAATATTATACAGTGTTTTGCTTCAGCAGCGGAAATACCGTCCCAAAGATAAGAAACGGTACATTTTGTTTCTTCAATCACAAGAGGAGACAACATATTAACCATCTCAAAGTTGGGACCACCAAGCATTACTTCTGCCCGCTCTTCTATTTGAAAAACTGTTCTTCTATCTCTCAGCTTAAAGTAATTCATATACAGTCAGCATTTGCTTCTAAACACTCAGAGCTGAGATAGTTTTGGGGTGTCTTGCAAGAGAGAGTAATTTCTAAGCACCAATAAACGGTCCGCACCAGTGATCTTATAATAAGATTATGGAAATTTGAAATTTCTTTGGGACATAACTGTCACATTGTTTTAAGGACGCTGTTAAATGGTTAATCAACGTCACTTAAAATAACGTCCGATTTGTTCAAGAGATGCTGTATCTTCCGGGAAGAAAATAATGACGTAGAAAATAATAAAACCAAACCGAAGAAAAAAAAAGATACTTCAAAATTTAGTTCCCGTAACCTTGAAGGGGGAAACAGGATTTTGTCGTATTAGAGAAGATCTGTCCTGTCCGTATCTAGTCAGCAGAACGTGTCAGTAGGTACTAATTACAAAATTATCTCCCCCTGGTACGTGAGTTATCGTCCCTGAGTGGCCCAATCTGCCCCAGATTTAATGGCTACCTGCTGAGGGAATCTGGCTGGGGCGTCTTGCAGGAGGTCAAACCTTCACAGCTTTGGGGAAACATTCGTGTCTTCTAGTGCTATCTTTGAGGATTGTGTCTGGCTAAATAGAGCAAACACAGAGAGAGAAAGAGAGAGAAAGAGAGCCATAGAGAGACAGAGAGGATAGAGAGAGAGAAAGATTTAAAGAGAAAAGGGAGAAGGGGGAAGGAGGTAAAGATAGAGAGAGGGGAAGAGAGAAAGAGAAGAGAGCGACAGAGAGAGAGAGAGAGAGAGAGAGAGAGAGAGAGAGAGAGAAAGACTGGGTTATCCCATCAACTCATAGTTAGACGTCTCCTCTATGCTAATTATTAAGAGAGGAACGTGTTAAAGAGCCCCTATCTTTCATCTGTCAGAGGCCCCAATTAGGGCCTCAACGACAGGTTACATATCGGGACGCTAACCGGTTATGATAGCGGACTTCATCATCCTCATCTGGTGCTCTGCCACCTGAGTTTAATGGCAACAACAGCTGCATCAGCGTCCTTACTGGGTTCAACGTCCTTAATAGTTAAAATCTACCAGAATGTGATAGCCCTCATTCATACACCACTTTTGGGCACTTTGACTCGTTGAATTTGCTATGAGCACATCCATCATTAGAAAACTCTAAGACGAAAAACAAAACAAAACAAAACAAAACACTCACACACACACACACACAAACGCCCTAGCCTTCACAAATAAGTATATTAAGTTATTTTTTAATAAGGTTTGGAAAAAAAAAACCCACACACATCAGGATTCTAATTTACATTTTGATTATTTCTGTATGGCTGGATCAGATTTTTATCATTTACAGTAGCATATTATATCGTACATCGTTGAGGTTTGATATACCTTTACGGTGTCACTATATCTCACACATCTTTGAGTTTGATATGCCTTTACAGTGTCACTTTTATATCATAAATCTTTGAGGTTTCATATACGTTTTCGGTGTCAATTTGTATGACACGTTTTTGAGGTTTCATTTATCTTTACGACGTCACTTTTATATCACAAATCTTTGATGTTTCATATACCCGTACGGTGTCATTTTATATAACTCATTTTTGAGGTTTCATTTACCTTTACTGTGTCACTTTATACCATACATCTTTACAATTTCGTGTACATTTCGTCTATGCAGTATCTTTTAAAAGATAAATAGATAAATATCTATTATACCAAAACAGAGCAAGCAAAATAGAAAGAGGGAGAGAGAGAAAGAGACAGAGAGAAAGAGAGTGAGAGAGATGGACAGAGTGAGAGAGATGGACAGAGTGAGAGAGATGGACAGAGTGAGAGAGATGGACAGAGTGAAAGAGATGGACAGAGTGAGAGAGATGGACAGAGTGAGAGAGATGGACAGAGTGAGAGAGATGGACAGAGTGAGAGAGACTGAAAAAAGATGCTGATAAACATAAAAGAAAGAATATCTTTATCTCTCATTCCAGTTTCATTTTCTGTTTATTTTCAAATCCTACTTAGATTTCTGTACTTTCAAAATTTCCTTACCTTCAGACACAACAGTCTTGGGCTTCACTGACCGACAGGTGAAATGGTGGGTGAAGGAAAGGGAACAGCTGAAGAAACAACAAACCGCTCCAGCTTAGTTAATTAGCCCTTGACGTGACATTTATCATAGCTATATAATATGTCTCGCAGACAGTCAATATGAGACGTATGTCGATTTTTCACCATATGGGGTTTTTGGTATCATGTGAAAATTAATTTCATACCCTTTCAGGTGGTGAAAAAAGTTCTGAGTTAGCTTTATTCTAGCCAGAGATATTGCAGTTTAAAGAGACAAGGGTAACCCCCAGCTATGACCGAAATTCGGAGAAAATCGAGTTTAAATGAACGGTCGAACGCTTAAATCTACATGCCTACCTCACAAAAAGCCGATTTTTAATGAAGAAATATTTATAAATTGAGGGTAAGACCGATACTGTCTTGTTCAGAAATGAATGCACTTTCGATTTCTGCAATAATAATAATAAAAAAAAACAATTCGATGTCTGACTCCCTTCATCACATTCAAAGCCCGATTTCTCGGTTCTAGCCCAGCGACTTACGTCTCATTTCGACTGACCGCGAGAGAGATGCGGGTCTCCTATGAAGATGTGAGACTTACTATGGGGGTGTCTAGTGGCTGAGGGGGCAAAAGGATAGTTCTACTGGGGAGAAGTCACGACAGATATGATGGTGATCCATTCATAAATCTGCACAAAAATCATAACTTTCTATATTATATAATTTTTCAAAAATTAATTAATTAATTAATAATTTAAAAAGAAGACGATACTATGATTACATTATTTCTTATCCATCTGGATTTCAACAACTTGCAGTGGAATAATTTGTAAAGATGCCATATCATACTTCCTTGTCAAGAGTCTGTAATGATATCGATATGTAAAGAAAACTGTGACAGAAGGTCGTGATCCTTTGTCCGTTGTTTACATCATCACCTTCAACACTTTGAACAGATTATGAAATTGGATTTGTCTGTATCTTAAATCGTATAAATTAAAAAAAATTGATAAAGACACGAATAAGATAAATTTAAAATCTTCTGTGACGGAGAAAAGGGAAAATATAACATATAAAAGTGTTGAACGTGATGCTGTAAACAAGGGACAGAGGGTCACGTCTTCCTGTCACACTTTCAAGTTATTTATGATTTCCTTATCTATCGGTGTTTTCGAACATCTCGAAACGTTCTGATTAATCCACACTGAGGTGCAGAGGGTTAAATGAAACATGGAGAGACTTGGACGTGCCGAGAGAACCATGAATATCAACAGCAAAAAAAAAAAAAAAACCCTGCAGACTTTGGACCAAATAGGAAATACTTTGAGACCACACGGAGATTCTGTAATCATCTTTGACGTAAGCATCAAATCAGGATACCCGTGTAGTGCAGCACAGTTCTGTGGTATTTTTGCTCTAAAGTTGTTGACTGCAAAAGCCCTCCCCCCCCCCTCCCTCCCCTCTCCACCCCGTCACCCCTCTTCCACGGCAGCTGAGACCAAAACTGGTGTGTCCCAATTCCAAACTGGAGAAAGGTGTGACATTGAGAAGGGAAGAGTAGACGGAATAATTAGCTAAGCCGCCTTGCAAGAAATGATCATCAGCAGTGAAAACAGAGAAATGAACCGGTTTTAAGCAATAGATCAAATTTAATATTTCTGTACTATATTTTGATTTGATGTATATAAACAAATAAGTTTGTGTAATAACATCTCATCTTTCTTTACAGTAGCGTTTCGAGGAACAACAGCGCCGACAGAAGTACAGCTGTCCATGTCAATCCGACAACATCCACAGTTGTAGATCATCTATCTACTTTGACGTGCTAGGAAAATAAACAGTGCGGGAAAGTTTGACAGAGAAGTTATTCTTTCTGGAATTGTCGACATCAATCTTAAACAAATAGTTCACAGTCGACTAAGCACAGATCTGGAAATCCCCAGCGGAATGTTTGTACCCCCTAACAAAAATACAACACTCATTTATGAGTGTTACGCTCCACAACGAAATCCCACAACACTAGTTGAACGCAAAACTTCGGGAAAAACGTGACGCCGGAAGTACCACAACTCACTACTACTATTATTTGGAGGACATCCAGGTTCAATAAGCTCACAACGAAGAGTTTTAGTCCCACATTTCCTCCCCACCGTATCACGGTCGAACCGAAAGTGTGGCAAATTTGTGAATAGTTTGGAGTGTTTGTACCCCCTCCTAAAAATAGACGTGGTTATTTCCAACTTTTGGCTTGGTCGGAACAAATATAATACCCAACATCTCTGCTGTACTATTAGCTTGTGGTTGAAGTTGTTCTTATTGTTCACCATTTGATCTTCTCTGAATTGTAACTTTTTGTATAACAAAAGTATTGAAATTTATCTCTGGAAACCACAGGATTATGTCCTGTTCGCAAACGTCATCACATGAGTCTTTGAATTGATTATGTATTTGGTTTATTATGATACAATTTATTGTTGTTACTTTTATGGGACGCTAACTTTTTGGTGACTCTTATGTGAATGACAGAAAAATCACATCATTTTCTCTACTGTTGTTATCGTCCTAGGATCCAGTTGTGTATTTACATTGCAAGTCGTTACAGAAGAGTGTCTGAGACTTCTATAGTTGCTTCACGTCCGTCTTAGCAATGTTGTGTCTCTTCGATGGTATTTTGTTCGGTTGAGACTTTTTTTGCTGATTTCAATGAGCATACTAATTTTTATCTCGTATCCGGGGTATATCAGTAAGTTCTTTGCTCCCACCTGCAGGCGGTGAAAGCCCGCTATCGGTGACATGTCTCCCATGGAATGCCATTCTCAAAGTTCCAGAGGTGACATCTCTTCTCTCTCTCTCTTATTCCTGTCTTCTGTCCCGCTCTCTTTCCTCTCTTCTTCTGGACGTGTAAACGTATCTTACCGTGTTTGGCACAATATAGCCGCGATCGGGCTGATGTGCCGTTAAACCCCAACACAAACAAACAAATACAGGTACTGAGGAGCCATAAATGGTGAAAAAGATATTAATCCGTCATGCGTGTTCCTTTATGTCACAGTCACTTTGGAATTTTCTGCATAACGGGGGTTTACTAAAGCCATACCCTACAGGAGGGACTCCCGCTGATATTTGCATTGCCAGCCGTATAATTATGGAAACTAGGCTGGTCATGTCAGTCATTGTGATAAAATAAACAGACTGATTAATGCAGTTCCCTGGCAAAGGTTTATTTTAAACCACGAAAAAAAGAACAACAACCCAAAAACATAAACATAAACAAAACAACAACACAACAACAAAAAACCCTCTTATCCTGGCATGCCAAACTCCGCATTTTGGAATCCTATGACGCTCGTAAACCTGTCGACAGATAGACATTTCATTCTGTCACTGTTGCCACAGACAGAAAACTAACCAAGCTACAGACAGAAAACTGAACAAGCCACAGAGAGAAAACTAACCAAGCTACAGACAGAAAACTGAACAAGCCACAGACAGAAAACTAACCAAGCTACAGACAGAAAACTGAACAAGCCACAGACAGAAAACTGAACAAGCCACAGACAGAAAACTAACCAAGCTACAGACAGAAAACTGAACAAGCCACAGACAGAACACTAACCAAGCTACAGACATATAGGAAGACAACGTGAACAGAAATAGCACTGGCATTTTTTTTCCCTGTTCTTCTTCAACAGCGTTCAGGTCTTCCTGCCTGGTTGCCCTCTAATATTTAGGACGATAGGATTTCACTGACAGTCTTGGAGCCGGACTATAAATACTATCTATTACTGGACACGTGTGAAAAGCATCATATTTCTGCGGGCTGACCATCTACTGACCTGTGAGGTTACCCCTCTACCTGTTCCCCCTCCCCCCGTCCCCCCTCCCTCGCCACCCCCTCCCCCCACCCCCGGCCGTTTCCCCAGCCCACTGCATCTCATTTCTCAGTAACCTCTTCCTCCATCTGACAGCTGAGCAGATCGACTGACACAGAGGCAACTCAAGGCAAATCTTGTATGAAAAATGTTTGGTCTGGACATCACGGACAAAGGTATCTCTACATAGATCAAGGAATAAAGCACAGAAGAAAAAGCTACACCAGTTAGAGTAACTTTCTATATGGGGTGAGGAAATTAGAGCAACTACAGCAGGTTTGGAGTCCACCTTCCTGTCTATAGATTACTCCAGCTTTGTACTGAAGACTTGAAATTTTACCTGAGAAAAACAGGCACAAAACTGCAATGACAAATAGGGCCAGATCTGGGACGGGAAATTGAAAATCTTATCGACGTTTCCATAATGATAACTGTCGCTACACATTTTGTTCTCTTTGTTGATAATTTATTCAGTCGAACGTGAGATATAAATACAAAAACCCTAGAGGGAAATAAGCTTTAAAAAAGATGCAATATTGTTTAATGCAAACCATTCTAGTTTCATCCGACAAAAGAAAGACATTTTGAAATGTGAAGATAACACTGAATTGCTGATTTTGTTTTTCTGTCCCCTGAGAGTGCCCAAAAGTTATCTCAATGGCGTATTTCTTTACACCTCAGGTCTGATATTTTTAGCAAAGATCGCGCCCCACTTGTATCATTCTACGCTGTGACATGATACCGTTTCTCGACCGTAGTGCTGCATATTCCAGTTCTGGCTGTCACTTAAGTGGGTCAGTTACCCTGACATTGCTCTCTGGAGGCGTTTGTCAGTGGCGATATCGGAATTGAGCATAGTCCAGATTTTGTTGCTCACGGGATATTGAGCAATAGGGAGAGGGGGGCGGGGGTTGGGGAAGTGAGAATGGGGGGGGGGGGGGCGCTCAAAGGAAGTTGGAAAAGGGTCCTTCAAAGAAAACTGGGCCGGCCATAAAACCTGAGCTGTAGGCCACATCCCGAGAGAACTGGGGATTTGGAAAAGCTAATCACAATAGTGGAACTGGACGAAGAAAAACAGTAAAGAACAGAGACTATGTGGACTGATCTTGGTGAATGTAGGGCAGCGCAGTGCAAAGAGTTTCACGAGAATGAGATCAGCGAGAAAGATAACAAGCTTGCAATATCATGGTAATAGGACTCTACAGGAGGGATTTGTAACCGCTATTTCTTTTACGACATCGCATTAAACGATTGCAACATCAGCTCCATTACAGATCTTTCAGGAACACTGAGGGACATTTCGTAGACATATCTGCGTGTCTACCGAATGTGCAACGTATGGCAGATATTAATGACTAGCGGGAAAACGTCTTTGATTATTTGTCGAATCGTCTAATCTGGAAGTGACATGACCCAAGCGAGAGAGAGAGAGAGAGAGAGAGAGAGAGAGAGAGAGAAAGAGAGAAGAAAATAGATGATAAAAGAAACAGTACGAGAGCCAGAAACAAGATGGATAAACAGAGAGAGAGAGAGAGAGAGAGAGAGAGAGAGAGCTAAGGGAATACAACAGAGAGTTAGAAAGAAGAACAAAAATTATGCAGGAAAAGCCAGATTGCTAACCAAGAACTGGGGTGGAGGTTGTATATCACTGGCACAGACAAGGAAAGATAAAGTTGGAAGGAGTTCCAGACAAATTACAGAGACTATCATATGGTTCCCAGCAGACAGAGTGGTCAACATATGCTGGGTGTGTCCAGAAGGCGCTGAAATATCCTGACCTTCTCATGTGTCACCCGGATCTTTTGTGTTTTGGGTCTAAGGAGAAACTGGTCTGTAATACAGGATGTATGAAAGACAGTCGGTTACCGCATCCACTGTCGATGTAACATGCGTTGTTTAGGTAATCTCTACATCAATCTCTAATCAAACTTGTTTTGTAAATTTGAAAGAGAAGAGGGAGATAGACAAAGAGATGAGAGGGCAACATCGGTGAATGGGCTGGCCTGGCACTCGATGTCACGAACTCTTGAATGAATGTGAATGGGTGTTAGTCGTGACGTTGGAAGTGGTGATCAGGCGGTGAATGCGGACGAGACGCACACAGTAATGGAGAAATAAGAACAGGAATCCTCGACGTCGAAATAATGCAGAATTTATTGCAGGTGCTTGGTAACAATACAAACTTCAGGGCAGCTGTCTAACTCCGATGCACACAGCTCTCAGTGCATTCTACTTCTTGCTCTCCTCTCTTTTTTTCCCGCTGAGCCCGTATATAAATCTAGACCCCAGCCAGTCTTGGACTGTCCCGAGCCTACGAGACTCAGCTCTCACAGACCAGAATTACTTAGCAGTCGCCATTGCTACACATAAAACCGTGACGTAGTGCGCACATACATGACTTAATACACCCACAAGATTTGACTCGAACCATCCCGTGCAAAATGCTTAGAGAGTATCTCAGACACGTTCGATGACCCAACATCTCCACAGGCCAGCATACGCATACTCACTACACACACTTGACGATCCGCCAACCATCGCTCGCAACACACACTCGCGTGTACCCAGCATCTATAATCATGATTCGTTACACTCGACAACTGTGAAAAACTGTTTAAGAACCAGCAAGAATGGAGACATCTAACTGCAAGGTCTTCTGTGGCGCCTCAAATATTATGAAGACTCCGGGAAAAGTGAAGGTCAAGAAACAAGTTGACATGAAGTATCAGTCAAGAGAACTTGCATATCAGTCATTTTTAACTAATTTTATGTGATCTCTGAAAGCCCATGACTGTAAGCGCAGTAAATGATACCTGGAAAATGTAACCAGGCACATCATCGTTACAGACCAATTATCAAAGTTCTAACCTAACCATATGAATGGGTCAATGCCCTTAAAGAATGAAAGGCCATTGATCTTCAACATTCCTGATATATTAGACGCGTTATGGGCAGAAAGCGCGCCAGAAGAGTGGATGGATAGAAGAAAGGAATGAAAAAATGAAGGGAGGATAAAGCAGCGAAAACATGAAGAGAGAACAAAAAACGATGAAATAGAGAAAAGAGATGGCGGAAAACACAGAAAGGGAAGATGGAAAAAGGAAGAAGGAAGGAAGAAAGAAAGGAGGGTAGAGAGCCTTGAACGCAAGGATGGAATGAAAATAAGGAAGGAGAGAAGAAGGAAGAACGAAGAAGACGGATTTGAGTGACCTGGGAGAAGGACGGACTGCGGGCGGAAAGACAGAATCGAAAAAAGAAGTAAAGAAAAAAAGAAGAAATCGGATATGAAGACACCAATAAAACACCGGAACCTGGTGTAACAATTCTCCAAAGAGATCACATTCTAAGGGTTAACTGACCACACTGACCTGTCAATGACCTAGGTAATCTCTGGGATGGCCAACAGGGTCGTTAGTCACACAATTTAGAGATCAACAGAGATGAGGGCCAGGCCTTACACCAGATATCGCTGTTCGCTTCTTGTTAAGTGGATAATCCAGGTATCTTCACTTAGCGGTCTCGCCGGAAGACACTTGAAAATAAACGATCTTTCCAAACTTTCTCTCTATCAGAAAGAAAGCTGGGCGATATTAGGATTACAACTAGAAATATTCTCTGACTAACTCTACCACTCTGTCTGTTGTCTGTCTGTCTTTCTGTTTGTCTATTTGTCTGTCA
>JBCEWB010151738.1:301-10668 GCA_039654565.1 Peronia peronii
TGGACGTACCTTTCCTTTTCGCCCCTTCTCCTTGCGCCCCCCCCCCCCCCCCCCCCCCCCCCATCTCCACCTGAAACTGTCCTCTCTACCTCTCCTCTCATCCTGGTCAGTTAGTCGTTCCCCTCAGCCATATATAAAATGACCACGGATGTGCCAATGAGCTCTAGAGAAGCATCTCCTTTCATGGCTGTAGAGGCCAATATGAGGAAGACATGGTCCTATCACAGAATTGCAGCTGAAATTAGAATGACAGATGTTGCTTGGATTTTTCCTTTCTTCTCCCTTGTCCTCCCACTCTTGAGTGCTCTTGCTCTCGCCCGATTTCACCACCACACTGTGGCAGCTGATTTCCAGGATTTCCCTGTCGTCAGTTAGGTTTTGCTATGCCTGCACTTCAATGTTAGCGAATTTCATGAGAGACATGAAATCCGCTGGTCAGCTACCGGGTCTGTTAATCTATTGACCAGAGCAGTCAATATAATCTATAGCTACGTGGCTTTGCCATCAAGCCTATGATCACAGTCGAGGCCTTTGTTTGAGTCACTGTGAAATGATTTATTGTAACAACAAGACCGTAACTGAATGGTGCCAGTATTGGAATTAAGGGCTAGTTCTCGTTAGTGTTGGTAGAGAATGAGTTACTTAGTGAAAAGTGATTTCAAGCTTAAACGTGATTAGGAATGGTGGTCAGGAATTAAGTATGAGGACTGGAAGAGAGACACAGGGTCCAAACGGAGAGGCTTCACATCGTCTTCACTTTTTCATGTCACATTTTTGACAGTTTAATGTGAATTGAAGTGAACTGAAGGCACAGATCGAGGGGATTTGTTTTTCTATCCCCTTCACATTCACCATTTCAAGATGGAGACTTTTTAAGGCTAACAATGCACAATTCAATGATATTGCAAAAATGTCAGTTTGCGGCAAACTCGTGAAAGCAAAAGGGAGGAAATTTTATTTTTTATTTCTTTCTTTTCTGCCGCTTATACCACTAAGGGCGTCGCGGGAAGAATGAGACGTCTGCCTGCTGCACGTCGGAATACCTGGACCGGGGGAATGTTGTAAAAAGATGTCTCTTTGACTCCATCAATCCAGGTCTTCCGGGGACGCCTTCTGGCTTTGCGGCCACTGAACTTCGTGTAATATGCACGTTGCGGTGGGTGGTGTGTTGGGAGACGTGAGAGTTGCCCAAACCATTTGATCCTTTGATGAATATGCTGGTGGATGTTCTTTGTACCTACCATTTCTCTGATTTTGGTGTTGTGAATCCTGTCGGAAATTCTATTGCAGCATTAAAAGACAATACTAGATAAATCTATAGGGATTGTAAAGTAAAGTGAATGCACTCTGTTCGCTTGGATAGAATTTTACAGTCTTTCTGGGTTATAACTGAGAAAATTATGAGAATGTGAAGATTTGAAGCCATTCTTTTTGGACCCTTAGATAGATTCTGAAAACTTGAATTCAGTATATATTACTTAGCCTTGGAATCCTAACATAAGGATTATCTCGGCTTTTAAATGCGTCCTCAATTTGGTCAAAAGAGAATTGGGTAAAATATTGGATTTCTTCATTTATTTAGAAAAAAAAAATAGTTTAGTCCCGACAGCCGCGTCGCAACCTTCTCCTGAGTTTGTTTTAATCCGTCAAGAATTCTTTGATGTGCACAACGCACACGTGAGACTCAGCATAGTATTATCGGTTTTATCGCAGAAGGCTAGACGCCAAGAAACCATGGACCATTGAGATACTGAAAAAAGCAGTTCGATGTTTTTTTTCCATTCCTCCGATAGGATTCGAATCTGCTACAACGAGAGGTACACGCCTAGGTACTCAACCACTAGGCGTCATGAAGTTGTTTTTACCTAGTAAGACAGTTTATAAAGATGAGCTAAGAAGCAGATAGGGAGAGGGAAGGCGTGGAAGAAGGGCAGGCAGAAAGGTATAGATAAAACAGGGATATGTGAACTCTGAAGAGGAAATAGAGAAATGATTCCACGCTGGAAGGACGATTGAGTTACATGTGGTTAGTTTGGGGGAGGGGGAAGGCGGGGAGAGCCAAATCTTTGAAAAGCAATCAGAAAAATGCGATTTTATTCCACAAAACGATTAGTATGGTCGGGTGGTAAAGGAGTTGGAAAAGAATCGCCATAATGTGTTAGACAGAACAATCATAGTAAAGGAAATCTTACAATTAAAACATACTTGATAAACTGGCCCGAGACAGAAAATGGTCTATTCTTAGTTATCTCACATTACAGGGGCTGACTCAAAACAAAATTTGACTGTTTAAAATTCACAAACAAAATAAATGGAAAAGTGGATATTTCTCAAACTGTTGAATAAAAAACTTAATTTCAGTCAAATAGTTAAGTCCTGCAAATTCGGGAACAAATAGTTAGAGAAAACATGTCTCAAATGTCACATTGCCCTGGCCTTTTTTCTTTCGGGACAGAACAGACCTGTGACATTCATACAATTCAAGTTTTTCACTGGCCAACACCTTGCTCAGGCAAATTAACACTTGACACAAATGCTTATTTACACAAATTATGTGACAGTAGGTGGAACAACTGCTGACTGGGTGGTCGGTGATTTATGCCAATGGAAGTGTTGAATATTGTGAGACCACAAGGAAGAAAACAGAAAGAAAGAAAAACGGGGTACAAAAAGATTGATAGTCTATCGATACATAGACAGACCCAAGCATATGCAAAGGGCAAGGACAGTTACGGCGGATATTGAAGACATGGGTGAAAGAGAGAGAACTGAAAAAAAAAGAGTAGGATAGTAATGAACGTTTGTATTTATGTATGTAAGACAGGGAAACATACAAAACAACATGTACATGTAGAGAGAGCTAGAAAGAGACATTGAGAGGTGGGGAAAGAGAAAGTGAGAATTTAGAGAGAGAAGTACTGTTCGACCAGTTTGCATTGAGATGATTCGGATGGACATTTCATGATGTGCTGGCGCACACTATCTTCTCCATCCACCCAACAAAACAAACCTCCTTCTCTGCCCCTCTACCTCAATCCCCTGTTCCTACACGGTTTCACCACGAGAAAACCCAAGCCAGCTATCGAGATAGACGTCGTGATGTGAACCCGAGCCATAATGTCGAGAATAAACTTTCTACTGCTTAACCAGCTCGCATCTTCATCACTCTGAAGGACTGTCTTCGATTTAATTGTCCACTTCTTAACTATGCGTATCGAGCTCGCCCCCCTCCCCTTCCTCCTATACATAGATCCAACTTTAGTCATTACGAGAGGACTCAAGTGCTATCTTGGGACATTAGACCAGATTGGAACCCGGACCACAATATCGAGAATAAACTGCCTCATTGCTGGAACCACTTCGCATTCTCATCCTCATCATTCTGTTGAACTTTCTCCACAGAGCCACGCAAACCCTCTACGATCCTTCCCTTCTCCTCTCCTTCTCCTCGTTTTTCCTTAACTAATTCACTCCGATCGGCCGCCTATAGCAAACCGGTGAGCAAAGTCATTTTAATTGTCATATCACAGCATAAATCACTGTTTCTATTCTAAGCCATCCAGAGCCATCACTTACAAATAACTCATTAACGATGACGACATACATAAACAGTGGAAAGTGAAATAGGCATTTAATTTCTGGCTTCGTTAGTAGATGATTCTGTTAACTTATGGAGTGAATCAGTTAACACCCCCCTCCCCCGTCCCGTACACACCCCCGATCGTCCACATTAGGAGATCATTCGCAGCCTGCTATTGGAACATAAGTCCATTGCTCTCCTGGGTTGATCTAGCCGTGACCTCCGAGCAGTCTGACAGATCCCCGCTCTGCCTCGACCCGCTGTATTGTTCAGGTAAATACGGGGAAAGAGATAAACGTCTCCAGTTTTTGGCTATTTGTTTCAACCTGGGACTTGAACCCCTGTCAATCACCGGCCAAGAATTATTGACACACTGATCAATGACGTTAGTTCCCTCCAACAATTTACAGGACGATGGCACAAGGCGAAAGACGGCTAACTCTGGATAAGTAATGACTCGAAAACAAAGGCACTATGTATTTGGGCATTCAGAATTTTCTGATAGTCTTCCCAACTGACTTTGTTGGTGCTCTGTTGTATTTCAGATGATGTCTCAAAGATATGTATCCCACTGAAGACTCAAAGTTCTGACATTCAGTTCGGTATCATTTTAAGGGCTGTCTTTTAATTCTGACCTTTCCGTATTCATCTGAGAAGAGTTTTCAAACGGAAGCAATGATACGATCAGAGGGAAAAAAAAACTTACACGCACGCACAGCTTTTCTTTCCTGCAAAACTGATATTGTGACATTCCTCTTTTCAGATTCTCTGTACCATGTATGTGAGGTCTTATAACATATGCAGATTCAATAGTCAAATTGTTATTTTTTCTAGTTGACAGCATCGAGGTGCTTTATTTTTTGTGATTGAACATTTACATTTTATACACAATAATATTGGATATGTGCTGGCATTGGTGCTTGTATTTCTCAGTGCCGTTTGTTCGCGTGTGTGTGTGTATTTTATTTTGTGGTCATCAGAAATTAGGTATGATTAGCACCAAGCTCTTGTACTGCAATGATGAGATTTGACCTCCTCGGGACAAGGTGCACATGATAGGACTTACCATATCGTGACTCCAACGTGTTCGTTATTACAATGGTGTTGTTATTGTTTCTATAATTGCTGAGACTGTTTCTCTCGATGCTGTGGTTTTAGTATTACTGTCCCCATAAATGTCATTCTGTTTCATCAATTGACGGTTTTATTTCAAGTTATTCGTTATAGTTATTGATCTTATCGTTCTGCTGTTTCCGTCTGTGCAAATTCGTTGAAGTGGACTGAAATCAAAAACAAAAACAAAAACAAACACACAGTTTTTTTAACTTTTCTGTTTTCTCTGGAAATAGGGCCTGATCTCCAGATAATGGGATTTGAGAACTGGAGCCGCAGTGGCTTGGCTGTTCTGGCAGGGAGACAACCTAGAGAGCAGTAGATTTGTCGTCTCTAAATTGAAACATTGCCCGCAATGATTGACGTGCATGCCAACTGCTGGCGTTAGTTCAATACTGGCTACTCGGCAGTCCTCCTAGCCTAGTCTTATGTCCGTGGTAAGACTTGATCCGCGCACCCGAAGTTTAGATTATCTAGAGCGTTTGTACAGGAACTGGTAGGTCGACGGAGAAACAAAGGTACAGAGTATTATATACAAGGGATATCTTATTAGAACGCCTAAGATATGCTGATGTAATAAGTATATACATGGGACACGTTGTTACATGAATACAGAAAAGATATGAAGATAATATAATCAGATATACTGACTGGAGACAAGTTGTGAGAACGCCCAAGACATGAGGAAACGAGCTTTTGGACGTTCCTTATACAAAGGACGTTCCTTTAAGAACTCTGAGATATGGAAGTATACAGGATATCTTGTTACATTGCCAAAGAGATGAAGACATGGTTACTGCAGATTAACTATGAAAATGACATATGAATGAAGATATACAAGAGATATGCTGTCAGAAACAAAGTTATGAGATCTCTGTGATAGGTCACGCCAACCACGGAGCGAAATGACCTAAGGAAAAATCACACCATTAACAACAATCATGATTCATTTTTTGTTAACAGCTATACACTTTAAAGTCAAAACTTCCTCAAATGCTTCAACTGTGTCTTGCAGACGAAAGAATAATCTAGAATTGGGCTATTGCATGGACAATGTCTGTCTCTCATAATCACACATTAATTTTTTAATTTTTTTTTGCTAGGCATAGACGTGTTTGCTCTTTTGTCAGAGTTCTGTACATTGTGATGAGCTGATTTTGGTCGGATCAGTTTCCATAATCCAACTTTCCGAAGTTAAAGTTGTTTTTGTTTTGCACTCCAGCGTGATCTAGCAAAGCAATAAATTCATATCACAATGAACTGATTCATCAGAAATTTTGAAAACTGTATGTTATCCCTTATTTACAGGTACAATTGGACAGATGTGAAATCTGGGCAGGCAGCTTTCAAACACAACTGGCGGTGTCAAGTGTAAAGAATAGTAATAATATTAACTGCTGACTAATTTGTGACTTTCTTTTTTCTAAGGACCCAACTAAAATACAGATCAGGAAAACATACGCGAAGATGCAACAGACATGTCTCATAATTACATTCATACACACTGTTCATTGTCCATGACATATTTTGCTCTAAACCTTACATTCTTGGAGAACAGTAACAAAATTTGCTTTCAATAGTTGACGACAACAGCAGCAGCAGCAACAACAACAACAACAACAACAATAACGGCAACAACAACGACAACGAGGACAAAATATCGTTGACTGACTTCTTCTCTATACACGTTCAATTATAGGATGATAAATTCACATAAAGCCACTCTTATCTCTTGTTGAAGCTGCTACAGTGACTGGTCTGGACATGAATAACAGGATACAATATATGCGTCTATACTATTATTAATATGATATTTTTCGTCTATGCACACGATTGAAGCAGTTTGTATTCTACAATGAAGCCACGGCTGCAAGTGTTTAGATTGGCCGTCCTTCCGTGCCCCTGTATGTGCCTTTCCTGACTGAAGTTGAATACAAATACAACCCTGAGTGTGGGAGCGGGTTCTCAATGTATGAAATTCATGAGTTTTTTGTTTTTTTGTTTTTAGTTTTTTTTGTGGAATAAATTAAGCTTTTTTGTTGAAAGAATAATTTATTTTTAGTTCATATAGACCGTTTCTTCTATTCATAGCTGACCTGTGTCAGGATAATTCTTTTTTGATTGGCAAGGCCAATTTTTACTTTTTTTTTTTTTTTTTAATCACCTAGGCCTGTCCTTACAAACGCCACTGCACCTGTTAAACTCTGTTTTCTTCACATTTCTGGTCCCCACTCCCTACTCCATAGCCGAGATAACCACCCTCAGGAGGTTGAAAGGCTTACCAAGACCGTAGCCATAACTACCCCCACGCTCCTCCTATTCCCACATCGACTCTTCCTATTCTTATATCCACTTCCCCCCCCCCCCTCCCCAAATTCTCTTTCTCTCGTTTTTCTCGTTTTTCTCTTTCTCGCTCTTTTTCATCCTTTCTACGCCTTCCATTCTGCTTTCTCTCTTGGTAACCTCAAACCCTGCCCAATGTATGTACAAACATAATTTGGCACTACCTTCTCACTGCGGTCCCAGTACAAATGGCATATATCGATACTGCGATTATTGCCTCGGCGGTATGCAAACCGAGGGTCCCAATAGGTTAGGGCCAGGGGTTGGTCCAGTTCATTTTACAGTAATCGATATGTATATCACCGAGGCAATAATCGCAGTATCGATATAGGCCATTTGTACCGGGACCGCAGTGAGAAATAGTGCCCATAATTTAGACTACAAGATAAAGAGAAAAGGCTCCGAAAATCACTCAGAGAAAGTATAGAGGGGCTACATCAGCCGGCCAATTCACACACCAATATGAATAGAGAAATATTTCTTTTCAAATGTGCCCCGATTATATCTGAAATTCATGCACTTTTCTTTTCATTGTATGACCAAAGCTATGGCTTGAACATGTTTGTTTCAGGGAGATTTTAATGTTAAACAAGTAAACTCCGCTCTAATGAAGAAATGAATAGGAATTATTCACGCATATTAGGCACTGCATCGCCAAATTATAAATACGATCTATAGGTGTCATGAGGTTTTCTAAGAGTTGTATACAATTTTGGGTCTAAAGATCGTGTCGGTTATATAAAATATATGGCTGTCTTGATCTATGAAATGTGTTTTTTATATCTGCAGTGTTGCATTATCGATTGGATATACCATGTCCAAAAACATTTTTCTCCTCTGAAGCATTGAAGAAAACGACACACTTAAAATGATAAAAGGAGATATTTTGACACGGCGCACACAAAGTACGAGAACGCACCTGTTCCTCAAATTCTTTCACGAAGTTGCCGCTTACCCCACACTTTTATTGAAAAACGACGTTACGTTGCAAAGATAGCTGCCATTAATATGTTAGAGGCTCTTTTAGGCTCCGTTAAGTGACAGTCTGAAGGACAGTTGTCACGTTATATCCCGAGACACTGTTGTGGTGTAAAATTTGTTGTTGTCCTTGTGCGCTCTGCTGATAACTTTCTATGCCATAATGATAAAAAGCTTTTTGTCTGTTAATTGTGAGATTTGTTTCTCCTTTGTTTACCTTCTTCTTTTTTTCTCTCTCTCTCTCTCCTCTTCTTTTTTCTTTCCATAGATCCTTCTATTCACACAATCAACTCTTATATAGTAGTTAGGATCCGCTAAGCCCTGGGAATAAATATTTAGGCTTATTCGGTTAAATCGTTCATGTGTTATGAAAACCGAACTGGTGTAACAGTTTTTATGTTCCAACCCACTCATTTGTTAGCAAAGTTATCTGGTCAAATAGTTCTTTGGTCAAAACCCCGACTGTATGTAGGCTACAAATAACATCCTCAGGTGACGTCATTGTTTATACTTGTCTCACACATATGTGAAGCCCATTCTTTGTGGCGTCCCTTGGATCATACGGTCTGACGGATTATTCATTCATTATAACCATTGATTCAGCACGGCCATTCATTTAGTTTAGACCCCTCTTTCATTAACAAACCATTGGCCTACTTCTTCATATTATTTACCGCTTCTCGGGAAGTTTTTGAAATTTTTCCTTTTTTTTCTTTTTTTGATTTTTGTTGTTGCTGTTGTTTTTTGTTTTTGTTTTAATCATTGCTCCTATGTAATGGCCCCGCGGTTTTGACCGACATTTTCTGTTATAGAACAAATACAACAAAGCCCCTAAAACATCTGCTTTTATATTCTCTGACAAGATTGATTAAATTTATTCAGTCGGACGACATTGAAAGCGCTAATGTTAAGATTCTTTATGAGACTATTGACCTGACAACATCAGCTGACGATCACGAATGTTTGTTTGTTACAACAAGTCTTGTACTGACAAAATGGCTCATAGCAGACTGTTGTTTACTCCTTGCATACAGTGACATGTTATTTGCGACTTCTGGCTGTGATCGATCTGGTCTCAAGGCTGATAACAGAACACGACTAATGAACTGTGCACAAAAGTTCGCGCAACTTAATTTTTTTTTTATCTAGTATTTTATTCTTGCTTTTGTATTATTAATGGCCTGAGAATGGCACAAGTCATATCTCTTTTCCTTTTTTTTTTTTTTAAAGATAGAATGTAAGAAATATATGAGTCGTAAGAGACAAAACAAAACAAAAGCAAATAAACAAAGCAAAAACAACAATAATAATAATAATAACAACAACAATAATAATAATGAATGAATAAAACAAACTTGTAATCTTTATG
This sequence comes from Peronia peronii, assembly GCA_039654565.1. Taxonomy (NCBI): domain Eukaryota; kingdom Metazoa; phylum Mollusca; class Gastropoda; order Systellommatophora; family Onchidiidae; genus Peronia; species Peronia peronii. Next base: position 9,685 of record JBCEWB010151738.1, read on the forward strand.
TTCCGGCTCATTCACACTGTTTGCAGAAGGACTTTTGTGATGGAAATACGCGAACAAAATATTTTAACGAAGTTAAACATTGAAGTCAAAGTGAAAGAGAAACACAAGGCGAGTTAATAAAATTGTTGATGTGCTGTTGAATTTTGTTATCTTATAAATTTTATTTTATTTATTTATTTATTTATTATTGAAAGCGTCCCTTGTATATTGTGTTCTCTATACTTCTACAAACAAACAGCAGTTAACGCAAGAACGGAAACTGATCCCATAAGTTAGAAAACCAGATAACGAGATGAATTGTGCACCGCGGAATCGTCATAAAATTTATCACGCTCCGTTTAGCATCCTAATGGGAAAGGTTTCAGGTCTATTGCACACATTCTTTATGGTTAATCAGGTGAAACTATGTCACTGACTCTTTTTGTCACCTTTACCTCTCCTGGGTGAAGAGTTACGAAAATCATACGATCAGTGAGATTATTAGGCCTCAAGATTTAAAACATCTTCACAAAAATAAATGATATTATTGGATGTACAAAGCCAAAAGAGAAAAGAGAATCAAACATTGATGCACTGATAGAGAGCTCGGCGGACACACATTCAGGCGGGCAAACAGACTAATCCTTGTACATTATAGAAACAAAAACTTTATTTTGTTCTGTCTCCTCCTTCTTACTCTCCTTCCCCAATCAGCCTCTTTCTCCCCTTTACTATCTAGATTAAAGACAGACAAACAGACAGATTATTACTCAGGTTAGTAGATAGGTAAGCTGTAAACAGGTAGGCCTATGCAGAGAAGGATAAGTAAACACGAACAGACAGACAGATAAATAGATAGACAAACAGACAGACGGACATAGATAGAACAGGTAAGCATACATACATACATACATAGGTACATACATACATAGGCACATACATACATACATACATACATACATACATACATACATACATACATACATACATACATACATACATACA
>JBCEWB010151749.1:0-10668 GCA_039654565.1 Peronia peronii
AACCGTAACATTTCATCTGAGGCAAAAACAAAAAGAAACTTGACACAACAAAATGATGTTGCACTACCCCTTTAAAAAACAACTTGACTGTTCCCTGGACATGGTGACAGAAGATAGCAATGATGAAGATAACGTTTCAAACCTAACAAAGCAAGTCAAAATACGCCAATGTAGCCCGTTGAGATTTCTATACTCTAACGTATCTCGAGAGAGTGCTGAAACAGTAGGGTTCTATGATAACGTATTATATTCAATGTTAACGTTGAGAAGTGACAATTTATGCCTAAATGGCCACAGTGTGTGGCCTACGACTGTCAGCTGACACTCGCACATGTTTAAGGTTGCGCCGACTTCAGAGACTTTTTCGTTAGAAAACGAGGCCACAGACCATCCTGAGCTTTTCACGTCATGTAGGCCTCTGGTCCAAAATTTAAAACCATCAGCATAAGGGTGTTTTGAGAAAACTGTGAACATGGGGCGGATAACATGGCAGACTGCATGTTTACACAAACAATCCTTTTTTTGATAACTTCATTTATAACCTTTGATCGTTCAATTTATACATATCCTGTGATATACCTTTTAATACCTATAGTATTCAAACGTACTAGACACAATAGCCGTAAGCGTGCGGATGCGCCGTTAAATCCTAGTACAAACAAGCAAACAATGTACAAATAAACAGTGGATAAATGGAATATTATAAGTACATGTAGCTATGTTACAAAGTTGTATTCTGTTTAATTAAAACGGAATTCTAGTGGAGCGCTTTTGTGCTGATGGCCCGCTAAATAAAAGCCTAATGGCTCTACCGATGCAAAACGTGACGAACAAGTATTTGTTCTGAACGGCGCATCCATCCATCTACTTGTCGGGACATTTTCGATGAATTTTCTGTCTACTTTTGTTTTGTTTCAGATAAAAACAACAACAACAACAAAACAACTCGAATGAATCACCCTGATCCCAGCCCTACAATAAAAATTCAAACCTAATAACAAAGTATATTTAGATTTAGCTCTATCAAGTGTTTTTGTGTTATATTTAGCTTTTTTAAACTTTATTTTGGCCTGAAAATTGCTATAAATATGTTTATTCCTTAGCTAAACAAAGTAAAGAAAGAGCACTTTGTTTGAAGCATCTACTGATAACCACAGCTCCGAGGAGTAACGTAGACCTACTTTCATCGATGCCCCCGGCGTCTCTTACACCACATGATGTATCATATATTGTGAAAAACAAACAAAAAACAAACAAAGGCTGTTCAAAAAGTTTTTGTCTGAGTATGAAGGAACAATGCTACAGCCTCAAAATTCATACGTTCAATTCTTTTGTCATACGCCGGATGATTTGCAAAAATTCTTGAATTTCTAACATGTGTCTGTTAGACCGTTGTAAAATGCGCCGCCCTCACACAGACTGATCTGTCACTTGAATAAGCAACCCTTTCCAGCAGATAAAGTCAGTTAAAGATGGAAAAACAAGAAATGCAGTCTAAGATAAAATTCCTGCACCTCGATGGGGACACTCCACAGGATTTTTTTAAAACATAAATTATGTGACATTTACAGAGAATAGAGTCCATCTTACCAAGTTTAACCTTTTGTGCAAGAAGTGTTTAAGAGTGGTTTTAGCCGGGATCATTGAGGATGAATCAAGATCTGGGTGTCTCGAAAGTGAGAAAGTTAGTGCTGGAAGATAGAAGAATGACTATCCATGATACTGTGACAACGACTGGTCTTTCTATTGGATCTGTGGAAATCATTCTCCATTAGGAATTGAACATGATGAAAGCTTCAGTGAGCGAGAAGGATGCCACGTCTTCTCCCTTGCCTCATGAAATGAAGGAGAAATGGAAGCAACGCAGTCAAATGTTCATCAAGATGTGTTGTGAATAAAATGATTTTTTCCGACAGATTCGTAACCATCGACGAATTATACGTGTTTCTGTTTGATCCTGAACTGAAATGCCGATCTAAACAGTGAAAGACTTTTTTTTTTTTCAGCTCCCCTCAAGAAATCAAGTCAAGAGTGTTGGCATCTGCTGTCAAGGTCATGCTTTCTGTGTTTTGGGATAAAAAAAAAAAAAAAAAGGCATCATACTCACTGGTTATCTTCCAAGAAATATAACAATCACAGGGGATTATTACCCCGAATTGTTCGAAGAACTGAAAATCTGTCTCGAAGAAAAAACGGAGGAAATTGACGAAAGGTGTTCTTGTCCTCCAAGACAAAACATCTGCTCACAGAGCAGCAGTAACAACAGCTGTTGCAAAAGTGTGTGGTTACGAGATCTTTTCTCACCCAGCATATTCTTCAGATTTAGAAACCTTGGATTTTCTTTTTTAAGTTCCATTCTCCCAAAAGCATCTCAAAGGACGTCATTTTTAACATGGGGAATGAGGTGAAAAGTGAAAGAGAAGCCTGGTTTCAAAAACAAGTAGAGACTTTCATTCTGAAGATCTTATGAGGGTCATCTTCAAAGGAGACTCTGTAGAGAAATAAATCCCCCCGATGATTAAGTAAAGCTTCTTTCTTCATTCCTTCATACCCAGACCAAAACGTTTTTGAACACCCTTTGTATGTGTTATTTTGCACTAACCTCCATCTTTCAGAGGTGGTAGCTCCTCTTTCAACATCTCGAAGTTGTCCGGTGTGGGATCACCGTGGAACTCCTTCTTCAAGACCCATCGGCGTGCTACAACCATGACGATGCTTATCACTTACTCACTGTACTGTCTCGGCCAAGACTTTGCTCAGTCCAGTCTGCACACGATCACTGTTTCCTGAGCCAAAGATTCTCTTGCTTTAAGGCCCAGGCACCAATGTTAGGATCACGACCACCGTGAATCAGCAGATATCACAACCTGTGTCACTTAACGGCCAATTTAACCATTTGTTTATCAGGAAGTCAGTGCTCCACTGGATATTTTTTCTACACAGTTAATTCAGCAAATATTGATTTTTATCCAACTGATTGAGGATTGTTTTTCTTCACACGTATGTAGTAATGTATGCGTTATATATAGGATAGTTTATCGTTATTCTCACATAAAAACAAGTTTGTATTCGGCAGCCAAATGGTTAAATTTCAGCCATGGGGAGATCAAAACATGCACGTAAAAATTTCAACGTTGGCCTACAAACTGAACTTAGAACAAGTCGCATCGTCAATATGACTTTGCTTGATTTATACAGGTTTTGATGACCTGCACCTGTTGAGCTTAATTTGAATATTTGAAAATTCTTCAACACAGTTAACATAGGCCTGTCATCATTGCTCCCTCCTTTCGTATCAAAAAGTGTTTTACAAGTTCAGTGTCCAGCTTGATCTGTTTCATAGCTAAACTAAACGAGTGCGAAATCAGTGGTTCAAATAGCGAAGGGGTGAAAAATAAAGGAACGGTTAACTGCGTGCTAATTGCTATCGCACTGGTACTGGTAGTTGAAATTAAATACAAAAGAAAGAACAGGATTAGGCAGTTTGTGACACTCACCTTTCTTTTCACAATGCGTAAATCTCTCTATGGGTCCACGAATTTTCAATTCAGCGAATACCACTGGCGTAATATTGGTACTTTTACTAAAGGGGTCCAGGAATTACTTTTCTGGGTTAGATATTTTCCTGCTATTAATTTAATGGCTTGACATACTTGGCTGAGATTCAAGGTGCATCTTGTGCGAGACAGTCATGGTTCAGGTATTCATTTTCACCATAACAATCAGCGGCGATTCGTAGTTGATACTGTACTCAGCCTTGTTTTGGATTTAGAAGCTCCTCTACCTCGATGAGGTATTTTCTATTATTGGTGGTTGTCAAGAAGGCCTTATACTCGCCCAGCCTAAATTTCACTATACGTCAACATGAGGTACACTGGCATCATGAAAGGCTGCCGGGCTTGTACCGATTGTGGGTCTTTCAATTCGAGCCTTTCACCTGCGTTCCACCTGGTCCTATCTTCATTGTTTGGAATGAAGTCAGATGGAAACTGCAACTTCTCTGCTGGCCATTGATGAATAATTATAGGCATTTATAGGCTTTATGATAGAAATGCAAAATCTCAGCCTCAGAGCATAGCCCATGGGGTAGTGGTTCCCAACGTTTTTGCATTCGCACGCGACTCTTTAGCCAAAAGTTTGAAACTCACTCGACCCCCGTCTATCAGCATTGACATTGTATTTTCGGTGACTGCACTTGCAGACACACATACATGTTCACACAGGTACATACACTCAGAGGCAAACATACAGATTGTAACAGACTTTTGGCACTGAAAAAAATGTGTAACAGCTTAAAAAAAAAATGGAACTGATCAGTTGAAATTAAGATTCATTTTATCTCAGACCATCTCTAGCAAAGCTACGCCACCCCCCGGCCAAGGCTTCGCGACCCACCGGTTTGGAACCCCTGCTGTAGGGCTATGTCAATTTAAATTCATGAAGATCTACAGTCTGAATAGGTCTATTACAAGATTCACACATCTTGTGGATTTGAATAGGCCTGCTGTAACCTATCCTGCGGATTTGAATAGGTCTACTGTAGCATGAACATAACAGATATAACTACAATATTGAGCGTAGTCGCAGTTATTACTAACGTGATTGAATAGAATGCCTTTTTTTCGTTCTGGCCCCAAATAATAAAAAATATATTATTAGATTCATCAACATTCTCATCTTAGGAGCTTATATTTTATAAGGTTTAGAGAAAGCGTAGCCATTTTTTAGTTACTGAAGGAAAACTACTTTTCAAAACGCCTTTCTTTCTGGTGAGAGGCGACACTAAGCCTTGAACTTGATATACCGCTTTTTTTTTCTCGAAATATAGGCGTTCGCCTGAAGCAGAGTAAGATGACAAAACGCCTTAACTTGACAAAACGCCTTAACTTGACAATATGCCTTTTAAGTAAAAAAAAAAAGCATTTGTCATTTGATTTATATTGCGACACTATGCGTTTTAATTGACAAGATTTCTTGGCAGTCATTTTGTCTAATCTTCCTTTCATTGCTGTTTTGTTTTATACTTATTAAGTTCCATCAAGTATTTTCTGATGTTTTCCCACATAAATCTTCATTTCAAGTCTACTCTTACCCACATTATATCAAATGTCGATAATTCTTAATACCCAAATTTTCAGCTAAAGCTTAGCAATTTCACTAGATTTGCAACGACCGTTAAAATTTGGAAGCAGTAAGTCTCAGACCGGGAACTGAGAGTTACTGTCTCTTGTATACGTAATATTGTGAACTTTCTCTGCTACCCCACGAGCAGCCGCTCATCTGAAGTTGCGTCACACAGCAGCAATGCACTTTCACAATGCAAAATTAAACGACATTTCCCTCTCCTAGGTCAAGCGATGACCATCGACATGGGAAGTTCCACGATCCACAACGCTTCTGGCGTTCCAACGAAGGCCACAGTCTTCTGTCAAAATCAAAATGGTTACTCAATTTGAAAAAAAAATTGTCCCAAAACTTTATAAGCAGCTGAATTTTAAAACATAATTAGAAACTTGGGCAAAGGAAAATTGCCGGAAAAATATGATGATAAGAAGAGAACTTAATGTAAACAAAGTCAGTTCCACATTTGAACTTCAGGTGCTCTCTCTCTCTTTCTCTCTCTCTCTCTCTCTAACTCTCTCTCTCTCTCTCTCTTGCTGCATTCACATCAAACCAACTCTGTTTCCATAAATCCTCTGGAGTTTTTCATGTAGATCATTGAGCTCTGTTACGATTGTATTCAACATAATTTCAGGAGTTTGAATATCAGGGCATATACTTGAAATCAGTAACATGAACTTGTACCCCTACAAAATTTCGAGTGTTTGCTGGTTCTTTTTTCACAGCAAAAGGAACATCTTCACCATTATTTTTCAGGTGCCCGCATGTACACATTAACTTGTATTGCCAGCCGACAAATAGGCCGAATTCAGTCTCTCCTCCTCTTCTCCTCATATCAGCATTTCTAAAAGGAAGTGTGTATTTCTTCATGCGGCAGGAAGTGGTGACGTCATACACATCTTTCGTTCTCATGTAACGGGAAGAAATACACACTGTGTGTATTTACTTTTCATAACTCTTATACACAAGTGTGTATACATTCATGTGGAAAAGCGGAGATAACCCATACTAAGCGCTGAAAGACCGAAACTCTACTATCTGTATACATGTAGCGGAAAATGATAACGACACACACAGATGTACTTTTCAAAACTCCTGGCATAAACACCGGCTGTTGAGATAAACATGTTTCTCTTTCTTTATCATTCTCTCCCTTTTCCTGTCGAGTAGATCTATAGCCTGGAATACGTGATGCACGACTAGATTATAAGTTTAATAGTATGGTCCTAACTGTACTTATCATCACACCACCACCATACTCATTACCATCACAACAACCGCATTCATAAGCATGTTACCAGCTGATGAGTAATCTAGTGTATCACCACAATTTTATTCTTGGATGCTAGAGCTGGTTTATCTTCATTAATTTTAACATGATTGCTCACCACAATCAATTCTCTGTCATTCCTTAGTAAACATTTTACTATAATTTAAAAGCAATACACTAGCACTGAACAATATTAGCCAACTGTGTACCAACATTGTCATCATTCCTTCTCATTTATAATAGCGTAAGCAAGTACAATATCCCAGTCTCAGTATCACCATTACACTACCACCTCCAACAGTTGCAGAAAAAGCAAGATGGCAATGACAGACATAATTTGAAGATGGCTAGGAGAGAAGTAGAAACCTGCCAGAGGCACCTGCCAACACTCTACCATTATGAACTAGAATCCAATGCACAGACTTACAAATTTTCTTGCATAGGTCAATACAAAAACAATAGGCAAAGACACAAGCATGCCTTGAAAATAATAACACTAAAGACTTGATAATAAAATGTAATTATTTATTTCAATGAGAATGTAATACAGGACACACACATTATATTTGTTACAGACACAACGCCTAATACATGTACTAATGTGTCTAAGAATGAAAGAAGTGTATGACGTCACTACTTCCTGCCGCATGAAGAAATACACACCGTGTGTATTTCTTCATGTAAAGGAAAAAATGCAGACTTCCTTTGTAAAAATGGCTCAAAACTACATGTATAAACACAAGCGTCACAAGGCAGAACAAGAGAAAGCAGAGACACACAAGGTGCCAGTCTTCTATGGTATAGAGGACATTGCTAGTGCCCCAGAAGCTTAAGTTGCAAGACCTTTGGCACTAAACCCGTATGTCAACCTCTCAGTTTGCTACAGTCCAAGGGTTTGTCATCAGAATGATAGTGACAGTGTAGACAGTCCATTTACTTCATTATAATTCTTATGATGGCGTTTCAACAGCTAACGAAAACAATACAGTGAGCTTATTCCTACTTCTGTATAAACCCCTGCTATCACTGTCATCGCTGGGATACTATTTGATAGTTCGGAGTTGTCCAGCATTCACCCTGTACATCACATCATTTAGTGTTTGAACATCTCATAGCCCCATCTGTCAGTTGTCTTCCCCGCCAGAAGACTCCAGTGAAAGGACAGAAGTACAAACAACTACAGCATGCAACATAGTTTCAGATTTGCTTGCAAGTATTCGCCATTCCAAACTTGAACAATCAGGTACATTTTTTTTCCTCTTCATATATTTATTTTATGGTCGTCAATTTTATCGTATCTAAATACTCGCGCCCAGCCACCTCCTGGGCTCAAAGAATGAAAATACATGTACTTGAAAATTACAAGTGCCCTAACTATTATATGGAAAAGATCCGACAGCGACTAACTTCAATCATCAAAAACTGCATTTTGTTCAATATCTTTAAATTGAGAGGTCACTGAACTAAATCCCGATTTTCTGGAGGAAAAAAAATCTTTTAGGAAAAACGCGTTTTGTCAAATCACTTATAATGGTCTTGGGTCATCAGTGCTTGATGTATACTAATTAAGGGTAGCATGTACTGACTTCTCAGTTCACCCAAACTTACATGTAATTCAGATTAGTGTTTTTTCTTTTGTCCGATGCAAACATTTCATATCTTTATTTGTTAACTCCTTCACAGTGATATTGTTTAGGGAGGTGAGGGAATCCTGAGAGTTATTTTGGAACCGATGGGGGACGATGATTTTAACCATTACCATGGTCATATTAGAGAGAAACAATAGATAAACAATTGAAATCACTCATGGTTTCCATGGCAACGGCCGCCATCTTGAATTTTACAACCCGATATCGCGTAAATTTAATGTAAAGAACATTTTTCAACCGATTTGCATTAAAGTTTGCACATATGCTTTTTAATTCTATATCCAAAAGTGTACGGAGCATATTTTTGATAATTTGTTTCATTTTTTTTGGTTTCACAATTTTTTAAAATAGATATTTAAATAGATTTCAAATACCACGGATTTTCCGAAAATCTGACCCAAAATCTCAAATGTCTCAAAAATTTAAAATGTTTTCGAAAATCCCAAATTTCATGGCAATTGCTTTAAAAATAAAAAATTAAAAAATAGACTGCGTATTTGTGCATATTAAATTATATTAAAAACCTTCATTTTGAGATAACACATAATATGTGTAATATATATTAAATATTATTTTATTTATTTATTTTTTGCTGGAATAATAGTTACAGGAAGCTTTTGATTATGCCGCCAGCCTCAAAAGTGTTTGTTTCCTATACCAGAATTCCGTCCATGACTTCCATGTCGTATTTTGCATTTTCCCGGGCCTCAACACACATTTTCCCTCCATTTTTGCTCCCTCATCCCTATCAGTAAAAGGGCTTCCGTAGAGTGATTTCAGGCATAGGAGGTCTATAATATATATGGTCGCCATATCTCTGTCAGTCCAACCGAGAATGTCGTGACCCTTGCTGTGACGGATAGTCTACTACTATACTCTGAAAAACAGAAATAGGGCAAATTCGACCCTCATTCGGCTGTAGCAAATTCATTTTAGAGAACCTGGTGAAAACTTTCGCGGATATTCGATATAGTCAACGTCAGAGAGGGCCAGCCCTTCTAACGCCTTAGAATGGACAAACAACTTTTCTTTTTTTATACCACTTTTACATGCAGGAAAGGCAGAACTTTTAAGAGAAAACAAAAACCCCAAAATCGATGTTTTTTCTTTTTGTTTTTTATAGCAAACCCTTTCCCTGACACCCTATTTTACATTCCCACTTTCATTCTGTCTCTCTGTCTCTCTCACTCTCACTCTTTCTCTCTCTCTCTTTCTTGTTCCCATTACGTTATATTTTGGTTTTATATCTGTCTTTTATTGTTTTCTCCTTCTTCCTCTCTCTTTCTCTTTTTTCCTCTGTCTTTTTTCGAACCGAGGACTCCTAACAGGCCCCTCTGTAGACACGGTTAGAAAAAAAGACCTCCAATGTGTTTTTTCTCCTAGAAAAATAACACTCTCGAGTCCCAGAAAAAGATCTTCTGTGAAATTAACACTCCTGAAGGAAAAAGACTGCAAAAGTCTATATGAAGGACAACATCACGACCTTGTGTGAATTTAGAATATACTCTACTGTACATGTACAATCGTATATAACTGCACTTTTTTTTTTCATTGTAAATGAGTAAGTAGATGACTGAGTATTTGCTTATGCGCAAAATTGTAAAGGTATGAGTGCAAGAATGAGAAAAATGAAGACGAAAATGTCTTTTGTCGTTGGATTCTTTTAATTTCTCTTGGGGTGTGCGACGACAAAACATTTTCAGTTGAGTGAAGGTGTAAGAAACATAGGGGGTCAACAATAAAACGCTTTAAGCTTTCCTGATTACACAGGCTTTCTTTCAGACTAGCATGACGTTGCATGTTACACTTTTGATTTTACCCTCTTTCGTTCCTCCAAGCCCAAGTATGACAAAGTCATTATGTAGGCCAGCGATGCGCAAATGTGCAAATATCAGGGTGAGGCCACAGTACAAGCAAGAGACCGGGACTGAGCGAGAACGAGATGACATAATTATTATAGCTGGATTTCTGTCTTGGTGGCCATAGTATGAGCTGTTCTCGCGCAGGTCCCGCTAGCCATGAGTGAGAGTAATAATACTTTGCTATGCTTCTTCTCGCGGCAAAATCTTGCGTGACTCTGACCTGTGTCTGCACGGCCAAGAAGGACCAGTTTATGGGCGGAGTAATGATCGCGTTTATCCTGTGCAGTGTGTATGTTATAAGCGTTTTACATTTACAATCTGTTACTAACCCGACAGACCCAATGGAGACACAGATGTTCTCAGCTTCCTCGGAAGAATACAAGGCAGTTGCCTGTCAGGCGCTCAAATCCTTATCAGTCTAACAATATTATTATTATTCACTATCTATGATCGGATACTCATTTCAACCCGGGTCGAATCAGGAAATAGATATAAATTGTCTTTCCCAAGGGCAAAATGTCGGGAACAGTCACAATTCCAATCCGGAACTTCAGATCCCGAGTCTGACAGCTCAACACTAGGCCACCAACATCTTCAATATAATATTTATGTGCTTATGATCAATCAGATTATTAATGATTCAACGAGCAATGTCTTTGTCTATCTGGCTGGCTAACTCCTTTCCCTTCTACATGTATGTATGTATGTATGTATGTATGTATGTATGTATGTATGTATGTATGTATGTATGTATGTATGTATGTAT